>JARSSU010017562.1:0-46409 GCA_029619165.1 Eurosta solidaginis | reverse complement strand
AATCTGACAAATCAAGCCAAATACCAAAGTCTTTTTTTGGGGCGTATTTTTGTTAAATAAATCCAAAAGAGATATGTTCATACAGCATACCATACAGGATGTCTGTTCTATAATTGAAAAACCAAAAGCAAAGATGAGACAAAATCCTCTCATCTCCAGCAAGGGGGCCGGCATAATCATTATATTATTAAAGCTTTATCATAGCGGACATTTTTTTTTATATTCAGCTCTAAATTTACGGAACTACGAAGAATCGTATGCTATCTGGAAATAAAGCCAAAGTCAATGAGATCTGAGACGCGACCGAGTTACAGAAATGAATCACCAAAAGAAAAAAACTAAATTATGTCCAATTTTGGATATATCCGCAAGAAAAATACCAATAAAATTACAATATCAAATCAAACCCAAATAGATAAATCAAACAAATAAAAACCAATATCACCAATTAACAAATTATTGGGATAACACAGTTTTGAATTATTATTTTTATCTTTTCCTAATACAGCAAAATGATGATTGACTCACAAATGGAACATCTGAGGCAATATGATAAGAGAAAAAGAAAGAAAAAAAAATAAAGAAAATCCGTCTACGAGTTCAGGAAAATTTATAGATAGGTATTGCCTCATCGTTAAAAATCCTTACTTTAGACTAAAACTTACGCAAAAATTTATTTCAAAAACATCTGCACTAGCTCAAGAAAAAATAGCACTGACTGTTAGCTATATTTACCAATATTATTTACGCATATAATATAATCATTAATAATCCACTCATAAAAAAAAATATAATGATTAAATATTTTTTTTTAAATAAAAAGGAAAAAAAATCACCCCATTCATATAAAATTAATAAATACCTATTCCGCACAGGATAACTTATCACGGGTGTTTTATATTGATAAGCACAAAAAAAAAAAACAAAAGCCAAAACCCAACAAAAAGAAAATAAATAGAAATTATAAAAAATACACAAACAAATCTATCCGACTAGAAAAACTATCAACGAGACAATACCACGGCCTAGTTTTATATTAATAATCATTCAGAAAAAGAAAGATATAAAAATTGTAATTATACCAAACTAAAAACACAGGAACAAACAAAATACAACAATATAGCACACCCTACAAAAAATGTGCACAAAACTACAAACAAGAACAATAAAATAGATAGCCAAACTACAAAATACAAAACTAGAACTAACAAACAGGAGAACCCAACACAAAATACAAAGAAGAAGAGTGAGAAGAACAAGGAAAAAAAAAGTACTCATACAACAGAAAACTACAGGAAAAAATTGAAGCCACCATACAAACAACTAAGTACAAAGACAAACAAATACAGGGAGCCAATTAATAAAATAAATTATATAATCTATCACAAAAACACAAATTGTCAGAAAAAAAAAAACAAACACAAAAATAGCAAAAACAAAAACAAAACAAACGGAAAAAAAAAGGTATTGAAGGAGAGTCAAAAAAAAAAAAAACAAAAAGAAAAAACAAAGAAACAAAAAAAAAAAGCACGTATAAAAGAAACACTAAAAAAAATATTAGTTTAATTGATGGATTATATAATACTCGTCAAACATTAAAGAAAGAAATTTAGAATCAAAAACCAAAGTACAAAAAGAAAGAGTAGAAAACCAAGAAGAAAGCAAAATAGCATGTATTCATTAACATTTGATTATAAGATTATCACAATTTATTTAAATACTTAATATTTATTAAATATCTATTTATATACAAATCATTATAAATAAAATAAACAGATTTCTAGTATAATTAATGATATCATTATATAAAACGCTTATTCAATTTATTAAAACATCTATAACAACTATATTTATTAACTATACATCTATATCTATTAATTTCTTCTATTATAATACATATTATCAATATATTATAAAGATTTCATTAGATTAACTTATATTATAAAAATTATTAAATAATGTTTCTTTAAAAATAAAAAAAAGAGGTTCTTAGTATGGATTCCATATAAATATAAATAGAAATTCATACACATTATTAAATCATTAAAATAAGAATTAAAAACTTAAGTTACAGTTTATATAAAATGTGTTATTATTTACATTATTACTCCTATTTATAATCTTTATATATCTTTATTTCTTAAAAATAACTATGTACTTTACTTATATTTTCAAGTTCTTTTAAAATTTAACAAGTAAAAAGATTCTATTATACAGATTTTTATTTCCATACAACAAGAAGAGATACAAATACTTATAGAGATTAAATATAATAATATTAATAAAAGTAAGATAAAAATTAAGAAAAAAAAGAAAAACTAAATATTATAAAAAAAAAATGAGAGATATGAAATAAATGAATCGAAATCAAAAAAAACAAACAAGAAACAACACAACAACAACAAAACAAAAAGAAAAAAACAATAAAAAAAAACAAAAAAATCAAAATAAACCAAACAAAAGCAAAAAAAAAACAACAAAAAATAATTTCGATAACAACAAACAACAAATATTTATATCAGAAATCACCAATCAGAACGGAGTAATCAGATCACATAAAGAAACATATCGAAGAATCACAAACACAAAAAACTATTCAGCATATCCGAATAAATCCGATCAAAACACAACAAAATCGAAATCAAATCCAATAATTTAAAAATATCCCAGATACACAAAACAAATCTATAATTTCAAGAAATATCACAAACAACAAAAAACGATCACAAAAAAAAAAGATCAAACAAATATAACAAACAATATTATAAATCACATTAATCGAAAAAAAAAAAATCCAAAAAGAGACAAATCCAAATTAACAACACATATTCGCTGAGAATATACGAAGTACAATGAAACAAAAAGATTATACCGAATAATTACATCCAGAAATTACTGTATATCGATCAAAAACAAAAAAAAACAAATCACAAAGCAAGAAAAAATCACAAAACAAAAAAAAAAATGATACAAACAACAAATAATACAATTGCCAGACAAGTAATCTATACTGAATCAAAAAAACCAAAGTCAAAAAATCAACAACACATATCAATCACAAATTCGAAATCAACAAAAACAAAAAAAAAAAAAAAAAATAATCGAATCAAAAACCAATACACAACAACATCAAAAAAAAAGTAAAAACAATACTAACATCAACATCAAAAAAACCAAAAAATCAACAAACAGCAAACACAACACAAACAAGAAAACCAAAACAGGACTTAAAAAAAGAACGATCAAAACAAAAAAATTAACAAAATAATATCAAAAAAAAGAAAAAAAGAATAAAAAAAAAAAAATAAAAAAAAAAAAAAAAAAAAAAAAAAACAGAAAAAAAAAAAAATGAAAAAAAAAGCAAAAAAATGATCGAAGAAGATCACAACGAATCAATCAAAAAAACAAAAAAAAAGACGAAGATCACAAAAGCGACAAAATACACAAAAGATACAAAAAACAAAGAAACAAACAAAAATTCGAAAATACAAACAATAATCGATACAAAACAAAAAAAAAGACAAACGAAAGAGAATAATAATTTAAATATTTCAAGAAATAATAAGTATTCGGAAAACACACATCAAAAACGATCATCGATGCAACACATTCGAATCAACAAATTCGAATTCAACAAGCGAGAATTCGCGAGCGAATCAAAAAGATCCAATCAACAAAACAACAAAACAAAACAACAAACGAAAAAATCAAAACAACAAAAAGATTATTACGAAATATGATTTCGATCAACAAAAACAACACCACATATCGACAGTAAATTTCTATCAAACAACAACAAGATACAAAATCAAAAACAAATACAACATTAGATCAACACAACAAAAAACACAAATATTTACGATCAAAAAAAAAAACATCAAAAAAAACAAATCCACAACACAAAAAAATAATTTAAATATATTATCGAATCAAGAAACAAAAAAAAAAAACCCAAAACACAACAAAAAGATCATCAAGAAGAAATCAAACACAAAAGAAAGATTTCGAATATCACATCAAGAAAAGATCAGAAATATACTACGATTAAGAATCAAAAAACAACACACAAAGAACAAAATTATTTAGATGAATCGAAATTCGAAAAAAAGCAGCTGAAATACGAAACGAAAATACACAGAAAAATATTTATTTTCGGAATCAGTAAAAAAAAGAATACAAAAAATTTAATAACGAAAATCAACAGAAGTTTATATCGAAGATACAGAAAAAAAAAAAAGAAATCAGAAAAAAATACAAAAAAACAACAATCGATTTTATATCCGAATCAAAACAAGAAAAATTATAATATTATCATCGAAGATCAAAAAGTAATCATTTCGAATTTACGATTTCGATCAAAAGATCCAAAAAAATAATTATCGAATTATCAGATCAAAAGAAAAATTCGAATCAAAAAAACAAAACAAAAATATAAATCAAAAAAATTTATTAGTAAATCAGATCAACCACACGCCAGTATCAAGATAAATATCAAGATCAAATCAAAAAGAGTAATCGCATATCGAAAATCAATAAATCAAATTATTCGAAATCACACATAAAATAATTATTATCGAATTCACACAAGAGATCACAATATGAAAAAACAAATCTACGATATTGAATCAAAAAATTCGATTCAGCGAAAAATCCAATCACAATTGATCGATACAAAAACTCACAACAAAAAACAAATTACGAAAATATCAAAAAAATAACAAAAAATATATATATATCGAAGACATCAACCGCACAAAACGAACAAAACCAAACAAAACAACAACGAAAAACACAACAAAAACGATCAAAAATTTTAAATAATAATTATTTTCGATCAAAACAACAAAAAACAAACAAATTCGATTCAGATCAACAAACAAAAACAAAAGAATACAGAATTAATACGATCAAACACAACACAACACACACAAGAACAATCAAAACAATCAACAACCATCTATACAACAAAAGCAAGCATACACTAAAAAAAAACTAACTATTCGACAATCAACAAATCACAAACAAAACAACAAATAAAGCATAAGAATACAAATTCACAGAAATACAAAAAGAAAAAAAAATTAAGAAAAATAAAATATAAAAAAAGAAAAAAAAAAAAATAAAAGAGAAAAATAAAAAAAAAAGAGAAAATTTGAAAAAAGATTATATAGATAAACAAAAAAAATTAATTTAAAAATAGAAAGAAAAATTAGAATAAAATTTTTGAATAAATAAAATAGTAAAAAAGGGGGGGGGGGTAAAAATAAAAAAATAAAAAAATAGGATAAAAAAATCACAAAAGAGAAAAAAAAAAAAATAAAGAAAAAAAATAAAAAAAAAAGAAATAAAAAATCATAAACAAAAAATTTTTATGAAAAAAGAATGTTATAAAAAATTTGATAGAAAAAAAAATAAAAAAAAAAAAAAAAAAATAAACAAAACAAAAATAAAAAAATTTTTTAGAATAAAAAGAAAACAAAAAGAAGAAGAATTTTTAAAAAATATTGAAAATAGAAAAAAAAATATGATCAGGAAATAATTGAAAATAAGAAAAAAAGATAAAAAAAAAAAAAAAAAAAATTGATGAATAAAAACAAAATCAAAAAAAAAAAAAAAAAAAAAAAAAAAAAAGAAAAAAAAAAAAAAAATAACAAAAAAATAGAAACATAAAAGAAAAAAAAAAAATAATAGAGAAAAAAAAAAAAAAATAAGAAGAAAAAAATGAAAATAATAAAAAATGAAAAATAATTTAAGAAAAAAAAAAAAAAAAAAAAAAAGAAAAAAAAAAAATAAAAAAGAAAAAATCAAAAACATAAAAACAAAAAAAAAAAAAAGAAAAACAAAAAAATAATAGAAAAAAAAACATAAAAGAAAAAAAAAAATAAGATAAACAAAAATAGAAAAATTATCGATGAAAAAAAAAACACAAAAAATATAATCAGAATTAAATGAAAAAAAAAACAAAAAAAAAAAAAAGAATTAAAAAGACAAGAATAGAAGTAAAAAAAAAAAAGAAAAAAAAAAAAGAAGAAAAAGGAAAAAAAAAAAAAAAAAAAGAAAAAAAGAAAAAAAGAAAAAAGAAAAAAAAAAAAAAAAAAAAAAAAAAAAAAAAACAAAAAAAAAAGAAAAAAAAAAAAAAAAAAAAAAAAAAAAAAAAAAAAAAAAAAAAAAAAAAAAAAAAGAAAAAAAAAGAAAAAAAAAAAAAAAAAAAAAAAAACAAAAAAAAAAAAAAAAAAAAGAAAAAAAAAAAAAAGAGGAAAAAAAAACAAAAAAAAAAAAAAAGAAAATAAAAAAAAAAAAGAAAAAAAAAAAAGAAAAAAAAAAAAAAAGAAAAAGAAAAAAAAAAAAAAAAAAAAAACAAAAAAAAAAAAAAAAAAAAAAAAAAAAAAAAAGAAATAAGTCGATTTTTTTCACACCACAAAACAACGTTGTTTAAATCATTCTGAATTCTGGATGAATCAGACAGAGAACGAACAGAGGAATAAATTTTAAGATCGTCAGCGTATAGCAGAAAATTGGGAAGGTAAAACACTCACAAATATCATTAATAAAAATGATAAAGAGTAAGGGCCCCAGAATGCTACCTTGAGGCACACCAGAGGAGGCAATAAAGTTATAAGATGATAAATTGTCAACAACTCCAATGCAATGCCGAGAAGAAAGGTACGATTTTATCAAAGATAGAAAGGTAGAGTGAAATCCCAGATTCGCCAACTTTTCAACTAAAAGTGTGTGACTCACTTTGTCAAAGGCCTTGGAAAAGTCAGTATAAATAGTGTCAATTTGCAGGTGATCATTAAAAGCAGATGTACAGAATTCAGAAAACACTGCAAGGTTGGTAACCGTGGATCGACCAGACATGAAGCCATGTTGGTTGATCGAAATATATCTCTTGATGGAAAAGAACATCTTTTGCTTGACAATATATTCAAACAATTTAGATACGGTTGACAATTTTGAAATTGGCCTGTAGTTGGCAATATCATTTTTATTACCTTTTTTGAAAACAGGCGTGATAGAGGTAAATTTCCAGGCATGAATAAAAACACCCGAATGAAGTGATTTATTAAAAATTATCATAAGAGGATAAGCAACAGCAGTGCAGTTTTTGAAAAGGTAAGATGAGAAACCATCAACATCCGAACTCGTAGACGACTTAATATGCAGAATACCATCGAGCACATCATCAAGCGATAGGAAAAGTGATCCAAAATTAATTGGTGAATTGGTATCTGGGAAATAGTTGTCATCGAACGGCTCAGACGACGACTCGAAATTAGAGCTGAAAAAGTCAGCAAAAAGATTAGCGGCCTCTTGCGGAGAGGATGCACTGGTTCCATTATAGAACACATCCGATGGTATGCTAGAACACATTCTTTTGGATTTAACAAAACGCCAAAAAGACTTTGGATTTTGCTTGATGTCAGATTCAAAATTATGAACATAATCTCGGTATAAGTCCTTATTTAGCGATTTAAACTCTTTGCGATAGCGGTGAAATTTTTCTTTATGAGAAACAGAGTTAGAAGACTTGTACTTTTTGTAAAATTTGTTTCTTAGATTCTTCAACCTCTTTAATTTCGATGTATACCATGGTATCCTATGGCATTTCTTCCCAAAAACTGGAACATGTTTTGAACAAAATGTTTGAATTCTATTTCTAAATACTTCAAAGCATTCCTCAGTATTGATATTAGCAAGTAAGGAGTCCCAATCTAAGGCAGCTATATCCAAATTAACATTATGCAAGTTTCCACGTTTGAAATTGAAACTTGAACAAACACTTTTAAGCGAAACTTCTCTAAAATTATAGAACTCAATAAGTACAATAAGAGGAATATGATGAATGGTTGTCTTAGAAATAGGATCCAAACATTCGGTTATAGAAAAATTTATATTATCATTAACGAAAATAAGATCAAGATATCTAGAAAGACTATTGGAAAAATGGTTAACCTGAGAAAGATCTAAGCTTGCCATGTTGTCGACTACGTAAGACTCTGGAAAACTAATAACAGTTTTTGGAAAGAATGTAAAGTTGTTATCACAGGAAATCCACTCTAAATTACTTAAATTAAAATCACCCAGAATGCAGAAATTACAATTATAATTCTTAGAAACCAAGCCCACAATGTTGTCCACGTGCATTTTATAGATGGCGTCAGCGCTTGCCGGCGGTATGTACGAAGCACAGATTATGAGATCAGACGCACCACGTACACTGATACAAAGCTGATCAAGAAGAGAGTCCCCATTATCCAATGGAACAACAGAGGCTCGATACCTCCTACTGACAGCAATCAAAATGCCGCCACCTCTTAACAGACCAGTTTTTTTAGGGTCTCGATCCTTGCGGAAGACATTGTAAAGATTGGAATCAAAGTATTCATTATCGTAAAAGTCGGAGTTCAGCCAGGTCTCAACAAGTACAAAAACATCATAATCCAAGTGAGCACTCAAATTAAAAATATCTTTAGATTTTGTCCTGATGCCAGAGACATTCTGGAAGTAGATTTGGATATTCTTCGCAACCAACTTATTTTCAGCATTTAAGCATGAACTGGCTGAGGCGCGGCGATATTTACAAAAGGGCGAATCTTAACATTCACTGGCCAGATGCATGGATTTAAAACTTTATCGTATAAACCCTCAGATACACCTAATTTAAAGTTGATTTTCCGCAGCTCTGAGACTTGGGTATCCTTTTTTACCAAACAGAAGCAAGCCAGGTATTTTTTATCAATACTAGCTTGTGTGGACACGTACGATAAGATGTCGGCAGTAGAAACATTAGAAGAAAACGATGATAAGTGTAGCCATTTCATTCTAGAAACTACACTTAGCTCACTACTGGTATTAGAGCCGATAAATAGGGGTGGGCTAAGTTTCTTACGTGAAGTTTTAGAAGCAGTATTCAAATCAGACATGCCACCTTATTTGGTGATTCCAAATCAGATTGCGCAGGTGAAACAGCAGGCTGTAGGGTATGCTGAGTGGCAGTAATACTGGCATAACTTTTTTTGGCTTGTATTACAATGGGCCCATTGGTGGCCTAAGTAGTGATCTGTTACCATAGTGTCAAACTTAGCCCTTTCAACCTAACCTAACCTAACCTAGCTGTAAAACACTAGAATAATCCATTAACTTTATGCTCAGTTGCCCAGTCCCTGCGGGGACGAAGTAATGACGTTAATTGGATAGGGCGAAGTGCTGCTGCAACAACAAGAACGAGGCGTTAATATGTTCGCCGGACATATTGGAGTCTACGGAGAAAAATAACAAGGCCGATGTGTTCGTTATTGGTAGCTTAATAGTTGCCACACATCGGTTCGCTTAAATAAAACAACCGGTCAAAATAGAAGCGACCAGGTGAGCTGCCCTCCAATTGAGCAGCTTTATCCTGCTTACGCCTAATCCTAGCGATGATTCAGGTAGGTAAAAGTCTGCCTCGGCAAATTTTGTTCATAACTACTAATTATAGGCGGAAAAAAATTATATTGAAAATCTAGTTATTAAGCTACCGATTAGAAGGTAAGTACGAAAATGAGGATATTGTACCGAATTTTGGGAAATTGTGCTTATTTGAAACCTGCTAACGTTCGAATCGCTAAACTATTGAATAAATCACTCCAATATTCTGTATTGCAAAATGGATTTTATTAGGCTACTTTGGGAGTAGTACAACTATACTTCACTTCCAACTGATAGCGTGTTTAAATCAAACTGCTTAGCACTGATGACCTGATACGAAACATTCATTCTCTCTCAATTCGTTTCCAGGAATGGGTCTTCAAGTTCATTCGATTGTAAACAATGGTTCTTTCGATTGTAAACAAAAGTTCATTCGTTTCCAAGAATGGGTCTTGAACATCAGATGGCTATAGAGTTGTCTGAAATACGCCAAAAAAACTCAAAGAAATCCGTTCGGTTTCATTATTTTCAAATAAATCAGCAAGTAAGCTGATAAAAACTTATTAAAATTTATAAAAAAGGCAAAGTTTTGTAGAAATATTTTGTGGGAGATAAGTCAAAAATATGAAATAATATATTTCGATTGCGTTGCTTTGCTTTTTTGCTCTGGCACCGCCATAAGATAACAAAGAACGGCTAGCCCCTTTTTCACTTTGATGAGACCAAAACGTTTATGTACATATATCCACATACAATATAAAACGGAAAAAATTTATAAGAAATTACGAAATTAGATCACTTGGTGAAGTATCTGCGTTGTTGTCCGCAAAAGGCTGTTAACTAAACATGTTGCGTTAACCTATACATATGCCTACAATTTAAGCTGGAGTCATTGGTGCCGTATGTCGTATCGCTGTAGTCGTATACCTAACGTAATCAGCTGTTTATCGTTACGACGGTAACCAAAAACGAATTGGTTGGCTACGATACGGTTACGACCTAAAGCTGGAGACATTGGTGCTTTATCGGTAACCGTATCGGTAACCTTCCCTACAAGAATACTGACTATCATATGACTATCATCTGATTGTCAGCAATGTCAACCTAACGATCAGCGCCTCATACAAACTTTCTATCACAAACTTAAGGGGACTTGCGCAAATGTGATGTAAACAACTGTGTACGTGTGAGTTTTTGTCTCCTTCTTATACACCAACATGGCCTACTGATTAAGTATATAGCCGTACTTCTCACTCTCATTCATTTTCCTGTATCAGTGGTGACACTCTAACTATCAAAAAGTGTCATAAATGATAGTTTACTGTAGATATCAGGTTTGACTGTTATACTATCATAAATGACCATTATTATATTCCGCCAAAAATGAAACAATGCTTCTTGCTTTTTATTTACTTTATTTCATTACGTTTTTAATTTTGTACGTGATAAAAGCATACGTGTTTTTTATTTGTTTAAAATAAATAGTTTTATAAGAATTCGAGTTCAGAAAGTTCAATTTAAATTCAGAAAATAACAAAACAACAGAAGAGCGCTTTCCTCATGCGAAAACACATTTAAAATGAATCACCACTAACCACTATTATTTTTCGCGTATCAATTTTTTGATTGCGCCCCACACATTACGACTGCTTTTGGTATTTTTTAATATTATTTTCGATTTTTTTTCTTTTAGAATGGAGCTTTGAAATGCTCTCTTTTTTCATTTTTTAAAATTATTTTTTATATGGTTTTCGTCGGTTGAAAATGGCGGAATTTAAAAAATAACAAAACAACCGTGATAATCATTTGATTGTCATATGACAGTCAGTAGTGACAACATGATAAACTGTTCTCGCATACATAAAATTCTGTTGAGAATTATGTATCTGTCTCACATGAATAATGGTATCTGCTGTATGTTCTTTTGTTCTGTACCAGGTGTCCGAAGCTTTCCCAGTTTGAGTCGTTTTTCATGATTATAGGCTGTCGTTGGGTACATGCGGACATGCGTGAGCGAACAAAGGAACATACATAAATTTGAGTATCAATGTTTACGTCATCGCAGGATCAGCATTGTCAATTACAACTGTGAGTGTATTAGTAAAACTATCAGCGTTTCTTGTAGGGCTTATAACAGCTGATTCGACCAACCTTATGAGAATCAATGCAATCGATTATTGGTGCCGCTAAGGTCGTAACCGTATCGTAGCCAACCAATTGGGTTTTGGTTTACCGTCGTAACAATAAACAGCTGATTACGTTAGGGATACGGATACAGCGATACGACAGACGGCAACCAATGACCCCGGCTTTAGTGGCACCAATAATCGATTGCATTGATTCTCATAAGATTGGTCGAATCAGCTGTTATAAGGTTACCGATACGGTTACCGATAAAGCACCAATGTCTCCAGCTTTATCTCAGCTGTCAAAAATGGGATGTCGCAACGCTCCATAAAAACATGGCCTTTATGCATCCATTTATATCAATACGAAGACTAAGAAGCTGACTTTTTCACCAATCGAAAGTTGCTACCAAAATCCGTTTCGTGTGCAGCCCTTCTATGAAAGGTGTTGTCACTGATAAATTTTTCCGCGGGTGAAAAAGAGTTATTTTTTTTCTTCGGATTTGTAAAACTGACAAAAATTCGGGTTTTTTGATATCCCATTTGACATCTTGAGTAAATTTTCGGTAAAAATCAACTTAAACGTATACCATGTAAAATACTCCAAAGTTATTCTGAAATGCCCAAATTTGATTTTGAGCATGATGGCATCTATGACCAATATTATAAAAAATGCACATTTTCACGCGTTCTCAGAGAGCGAGAAGTTTCATATCAGGTCATCAGTGCTGCTTAGTTATTACTCAGCTCGCGCTGCTTTTATACTCTCTGTTGTCGCCGCCGAGTATTTCTTCAAAGGACCAGTGCGCGGACTTTTAGAAAGAGAATGTTGGTAGACGAAAAATTAAAATAGTGGTAGAAGTTGGTAGATCTTTTTTCCAAGAAAACAATAGCTACAGTTTATATTTGTACAAAATAATTCATAATTTATTGTATTATTATTAATATTAAATATCAAGAGAGGTGTCAAAAGACGCGTATTAATCTCCTTTTCCTTCCTCCGAAGGCGGAAAAGAAAAATTATATCTCTGTCCGGAAATATTTGCAGTTAAAATTGGCGATTTTCATGTGGTTGTTGTAAATACATGTAAAATTACCTATATAATATTTGCTTCTTTCCTGTATTTCGAGCTTGAAATGCCGACGAAAATTTACCGAAACGTGTAATTACAACAACAATTTTCCAATGCACCAAAAATAACCGACTTCGGCATATCGTTTACTAAAAAATTTTTTTGTTTTCGTCCAAAATGATTCACAAAAAACTGATGAAAATACCGCAGGAAAATATTTGCGTGCTCATTTACTACATTTATTTCATAAACAAATTTATTTGTTATTTGAATTTGTGCACAAATTTTTCAAAATTGGTTAGTTTGGTTAGTGTCACCTTTTAATGTTATTTGGGTGTGCTCCGCAATTGAATACGTTTACGTACTGATCGCAGGATTTGGTTTCAATGCGAAATTATTGAAATGTTGGTAGATTTTTGGGGTTTGGTGGTAGAAAATGAAAATGGGTCAAAAAGTTGGTAGATCTACCAATAAAGTGGTAACGTCCGTGCACTGGTCTAGACTTTTCACCTTCTAGAACTCTTGTAGCTCGTGCTTACCAGCTAAATACATGTATATTTGTAGTTTATAGCCATATGCGAGTATATGTATGAGTAACTACTTCGGCTGATGACTACATGTGTGTGTGTGTGAGATATCTCTTCGTTGCATTGTACATGTGTTGCTAGCTTTAATGTGGACATGTATATAAGAGTGGCGGCTTCATGTTTTTGTTGTTGTGTCATTATTTACTAACAGCCTAGTGATGTCAATATTCGCCACAATATTCTCCTTACAAGTGAACAAGGTCTTATATTGATGTTCTATTCTCCCCGGTACCAGGCGATCACGCCTCGTCCATAACGAAAAAAGCTCGAAATATATTCAGAGTATTCAAATTGTTTTTATTTTATCACTTTGTAGAACCCAAAAACTTGCTAAAATGTTTTGAAAGAAATCGAGTGAAGTATCAAAGCCATGAGTACCGACGAGCGAACATACGGAAAGCGACTCCAATTTTAATGGCCAAGCCATTTTCGAAGCGTTCTATGTAAGTGTGCCTTAAGTGCTTCATTCCTTTCCTCCAGTGTGACCACATTTTCTAATTAAAGCAACCCTGCCCTAAGACGAGTGGAACGAAACGGCGACGAAACATTTTTCTTTCCACTTCACCCGAAGCAGACGAACGATATAGGTGGAAATTTTTTTACTGAACTCGAACTCTGTTAAAATTTGCTATCCTATTCGCATCGAATTAATAAGTGGTTTAAAAAGTTTTTCATAATCATAGTGCGTGTGAACAAAAGTATTGGAAAATATAAAAGTGAAAATTATAGTGAGATTTTGTGGTTGGCTTCGTATTGCTTTGCGCACAGCGGAACACGATAGCGCTGGCCGTAGCAGCGCCGCCATTGAACGAAAAAAAAGCAAAGTCAGTACGTCGCGATTAACTACATATTTTTTTTTATTTCTCGCTTAGCACCTGGCTAAAGAAAACGTTTTCGAAAGCGGAAAAGCGAATAAACTAGGTTGCGCTCGAACTTTTTCGGGAATCTAGCGATATTTTAGTAGTTTTGGATTGCTTTTTGGTAAAAATTTGGCGAAAAGATGAGTGGCGGAATGCCCGAGTTGGGCTCTAAGATCAGCTTGATCTCTAAAGCTGATATACGATACGAGGGTCGTTTATACACCGTGGATCCGCAGGAGTGCACAATTGCATTGTCGAACGGTAAGTAATACATGTATATATATGTATATATTGTTCTACCGTTATGTGGACTTAAAATCACACCATTGCTAAATTGGGGGGAAAATTTTGTCTTTGCTGCTCCTGTTCAGTTGCAGCCGCCATTGACGTCGTTAATGTGGACGTTGAAGTTGACGTCAACGTCGTGCCAGCGAAAAAGACAACGGTAGTAAACGAGCAGAGAGATATATGTAGTGCAAAACGGAATTTGGGGAAAAGGTGAAACCGAAAAACGGCGCTGTGTCAAAAGAAAAAATGAAGCGTGAATCTGATTATTTTGTGTAAATGTACCCAGCTGCATGCAGTGGTTTTCTGCAATTCGTTGGTTGAACTCTATTAAAATTTCGTTTATTTTTGGTTTCTGCATTGCCTCTGCTTCGCTTTGGAATTTTACATGTCATGTTGGCAACACATGCTAGCTGCATTTTTGCTTTTCTTTCTATTGATCTTTGTTTTTGTATAATGCTGTGTGTGTAATTTCTGTATGTACATATATGTAACCACATTGGGGACAATAAACTAGAAAAATATAATGCAATCTGTTGGCCGTTATATGCAGAATATGGGTTAACGGATTTTGAAGCTACCGTTTGGGCATGCATTGAATTCAACATCAATTACATTTATATCCATGACTCGTTTAGGTAATAATTTACAACAGGGGCCACCGCGCTTGTAAAAATTACCTTCTGGTGGACAAAAGGTGTGGGAACAAATTAAAATACATACGTTCAAAATCCCCTTGTACACAATTTTTCTACATGTGTAAAACAACCACATGAAAATTGACAACTTCAAATGCAAATATCTGTGAAGAAAATTAAAAATTTGGCAAAAGCCATAACAATATTATAATAGATTGTACCATCTCAATTTAGTTTTGATGTTAGAATTATCTTCTCCAGCATTAGGTTTGGTATCGCTTGGCTGGCAGAGGTCCTTCCCAATCCTTACGGAACTGGTGTTGTAGCTGAATGTCATTTGGCGGAGCCTTATTAATTTTGCATTGAATCTAAGCGAAGACATAGCATACAAGAAACTATTTCCCAAGGATGTGGGTCATAGTAGATATACCAAATCTGAAGCAGCTCAGATGCAATCAGTTCGTTGAACATGGGGTTCAGTCTTTCGCACAGTAATCTAGATAGAACGTTATACGCGATATTAAGAAGGATGATTCCGTTGTAATTGACGAGGTTTCGCCAGATTTCAGTTCCAATCTGGAGACATGCTCTTTGCCAACTCTTCGCCTCCGTTCGTTTGGACAACCAGTTGATATTTCATAATAACCTGGCACCTTGTGATTTTTTGAGGGAATATAGCCACTATCACTTCGTCATAGTCGGGTGCCGGAACATGTTTCCCTAATCGGCGATTGGGATATTGGATTCGTTGTTGTTGTAGCGATAAGGAAGGCCTCGGGGAGTGTTATCGATGTTGATGGTACTTTGCCGGATGCAGATCCGCCACGTTCCGGTTACAATCACCATTAAGACACCAACGCGACCATCAGAGAACGATTTGATAAGACCACATTAAACCTCCAAGGCCATACCGCCTTCCCAGACCCCTAGATCCATGAGGAACTTGGGGTCGCCAGAGCTTCGGGTTTTAAAGTAACAGGTTACGCCAAATGGACTGGAGAATCTGTATTTCGATCTGGCAACACCTTGAAAGGGTTGCACGCTACACAACCCTTTGAATCAATTTGTTATTTTAATCGCCTCTTACGACAGGCAACCCTGCCGCGGGTATATTCTAAACGCCTTACCCGCTGGGGGATATAGGATTCATCTTCTCCCTCGATAGCTAGTTATAAGAAGTGAACCCTCCACAACTTAAGCAGACTCTTTACGTCAGTTTCCAAGTCGTCATTATCGGTCCTGCAGAAATCTGTCCCGGTTTGTAAATTTTCCGTCATCCGCCGGATTTTTTGGTTGAATTTTCGAGCATTATTTCTATCAGGCAGCATCTAAATCTCCTTGCAGTAACGCCGTTCTGCCTCGCGTTTTTTCCTTCTAAATAGTCGTTTCTTATCCTTCTTCGCCGTACGATAACACTCCAATATGCTGCGCGTTGCCGCAGCGTTCTTTTTTTTTAGATACATATCGTATCATTTGTACCGGATATATGTATACCGGGCAAACGACCATCAGCATCGGTAGCACTCCTCAAAATCTTCGGGGATTGTCTTTATCGCTACAACAACGTGAACGGTTTGGTTTCAGGTTCTTCGATCAGGAGATAGGCAAGTTGCTTGGTGTATCCTTTATTGCTGGAACCTGGCACTGCAGATGACCATATTTCGAGCCGAGGCGTCATCAGCTTCAACTGTTGGGAGATGTTAGTTCGTGAAGCTTAAATTTTCCGACTGTTGAACCAAAAACCCTTTTGTTGTCCACCCTGGCAATGCTGGGCGACTCAGCATGATTTCATTATCATGGCGGGGCCAGTCATCATATGTCTTTATAAGTTTTTCATAGAAGGTCTCCTTGACCTTTTCGTCCGCACCGTTTACAGGTGCGCAAGCCAATACCTTGGCTTCGGATTTCGCGTTTGTTCATATGGCCACTGAAAGAGACGTCGCGAGGCTCTGTCACTTTTCTGCCTTGCATCGTCCATCATGCTTTCTGTATGGCGGTGATGTCGGCCATCTCTGATACGTCATGCTTTATTATGAAATACAAAATTTTGCTTCTCAAAAGGTATTGTATCAATGTGCGCCAGTAATAGAGTAGAGTGGGGTTGGCATCTCTGATTACACTGGGTTTTTATGAAATACAAAATTGTGTTACTTTCACACGAAAAATGACGGATGGATGTTGTGCGCCACACCTACTGAAAAATCAGTGTTGGGATCATCAAAAAATACAATATCATCGTCTGCTGTTGAGGATTAGGCCGATAGCATAATCATCATAGTTGGCGCATAAGCGCCTAGACAGACGACTTGCCAATTTATAAGCGGTTACTCCAGGTATCCTGTTTCACTATAACTGACGCCATTTGGAAGCACCAAGAGAGTTCAAGTATTAAATAGGCTCGTTGGAACTGTGTTCGGTAATAAGACCGTGAAAATTAGGGTTGTTGTGTTAACACTGCTTCGCCCTATTCAATGGGTTGCGACCACTCACAAATTATCCTCAAAGTTTTCTAACAGGAGTCCAAGGAAACTAACAGCCCAAAATTTTTTACCTGATGCCGATGCTGCATCATGGGCGGTCGTAAATAATTGGCCGATGCTGATTATTATAAACAAAGACTGAAAGATTGTTGTTAAAAGTTAAATTTCATGTTCATTCAAAGTCAGCCATTTGTGTCCATTACTTTTTACCCAGGCCGATCTCGACTCTTCAAAGCTGATGTACTGCAAATTTACTTTTTTTGAATTGCTCTAAATGCAAGCCATGAGCATTCACCGGGTGAAGCCGGTCCTGACATCTCATATAGTTACTTAACGACAACCTTTGGAGCGGATATCTGTTGTAACTGATCTAGGTGTTATTTTCGATCCGAAATTAAGTTTTAACATACATATCTCAACCACTATAAACAAAGCAACTGTTGTACTAGGATTTATTAAACGTTGGGCTAAAGAGTCTGATGACACATATTTCACCAAGATCTATTATATCTCGTTTCCTACCTTCTCGTCTCCAACCTATCAAAGTCATATAAATAGGATTGAGTCGATCCAGAGACAGTTTTTAATTTTTGCATTACGAGGTCTCAACTAGGAATCAAATACGCATGTTCCACCATACAGGAATAGGCTTCTTCTAATTAATTTGCCATCTCTAGAGAATTGTAGAGTATAAAGGGCGAATTAATGGTGACTTATAAACCATAAAGCCATAACCAGGTAAATCAGCTGATCGAGCCTACCTTATGGAAATCAGTATAATCTATAATCTATTAATGGTGCCATACCATAACGCTAACTTGATTACATTGATTTCTATAAGGTTGTTGTTGTTGTTGTAGCGATTAGGTTACTCCCCGAAGGCTTTGGGGAGTGTTATCGATGTGATGGTCATTTGTCGGATACAGATCCGATACGCTCCGGTAACACAGCACCATTAAGGTGCTGGCCCGACCATCTCGGGAACGATTTATATGGCCACATTGAACCTTCAGGCCATCACCCCCCACCCCCAAGTTCCATGAGGAGCTTGGGGTCGCCAGAGCATCGTCTGTTAGTGAAACGGGATTCGCCGCTCGAAGGTGAGGTTGAAAATTGGGTTGGAGAAGCTATATATTGCGCTACACAACCCCTTGAATCCCATTTCTATAAGGTAGGTTCGATCAGCTGTTTTATCTGGTTATGGCTTTATGGTTATAAGTCACCATTAATTCGCCCTTAACTCGGCGTTATGTTAATTCACAAGCTCATCATCCCTGACCTAATCAGTCAACTAAACTTTGCTGTTCCTGTTAGGGCTTCCACACATTTTGTGGCTTTTCATTTACCTCTATGCCCAAAAAATGTTGCCAGAAATAATCCCCTGCGTCGTTGGTGCTCACGTTACAATGAATTGTATAACTGTATTAGCGTTGAATATTCGTTTGTCTCTTTACATACTTCCATACTCTTATGTTTATTCTGATATTTTATTTCATTTTTTCTTACGCATTGAGATATAACATATTAATTTCTATGTATCTCTTTTAAATTCTTTTATCTTAAGGATGGCTTTGTAATTACATGCATATCTGTTCTATTACAATAATTAGTCGGCCGCTTTGCGTTTGCGTCGACTCCATGTTGTAAATAAGGTCGCGGAAGATTTAGTCGGTGATAATACCAGGTTTCGCGAGGCGAAAAAACTGGAGAGATCAGGGAGGTAGCCGTTTATTTTATTGCATAGCGCATCGATCTTTCGGCCTGGGCCTGTGGCCATTATTGTGCAGTCATCGGCGTAGGAAACGATTGTAACTCCTTCCGGTGGTGAAGGTAGCTTAGATATGTAGAAATTAAACAAAAGTGGGGATAGGACACCACCCTGTGGCACCCCTTGTTTAATTCTCCTTGGTTTTGATGTTTAGTTTCTAAATTGCACCGATGCCTGCCGACCACCCAGATAATTTGCGGTCCACCTTTTAAGACATGGGGGAAGGGTAGACCCTTCCAGGTCCTGCAGTAACGAGCCTTGGTTGACCGTATCAAAAGCTTTTGATAGGTCTAGCGCTACGAGTACTGTTCTATGGTGGGGGTATTGATTTAAACCGCAATTTATCTGGGTGCTAATGGCATTTAGCGCGGTGGTAGTGCTATGGAGTTTTCTGAAGCCATGCTGATGAGGGGCTAGCTGCAAATTTGCTTGGAAATAAGGGAGCAAAATTGCTTCAAGCGTCTTTGCCACTGGCGATAGGAGAGATATCGGACGATACGACTTACCTATGTTAGCTGGTTTCCCAGGCTTTAGTAGCGGGACCACCTTGGCCATTTTCCATTTCTCAGGTATGACAAAGGTGGAAAGAGACAGATTGAAGACATGCGCTAAATATTTGAAACCCTCTTTCCCTAGGCTTTTAAGCATCGGCATGGCTATGCCGTCTGGGCCCACTGCTTTGGATGGTTTAGTACGACCAATGGCGCCCTCAACCTCTTTAGCGGTGATGGTGATTGGTGACGCGCTGAATTTGTGTTTATGTGCGTGTCTATTGGCTCTCCGTCTATCTTTGTCGACCGTAGGATGCATTATATATTGTCGGCAGAAAGCGCTCGCGCATTTTTTCTTGTCCGACAGCACTTTGTCGCCAAAGGCGATGGAAACTTTGTCTTTGCGCTTAGTCGGATTCGATAGGGACTTTACGGTGGACCAAAGTTTACCCACACCGGTAGAGAGGTTACAACCTCTTAGGTGCTCCTCCCATTTCACCCGCTTGTGTTCATCCACAAGCAATCTGATGCGTTGGTTTATATCTCTTATTTGGGGGTCGCCTGGATCAAGCTGTCTTATAAGGTCACGTTCTCTCGCTAAGTTTGCGGCCTCCGCCGGGAAGTGGGCCGGATTTCGGGAATTCTCCCGGCGGGAATGAAATGTGCCGAGGCGGATTTAATGACCTTACGGAAGGCACGCTCCCCTTGGCGGGCATCAGTCGGGATAGGGAGGGCAGCAAAGCAGCTGTCTGTAAAGGATTTATATTCTTCCCACTTTCCTTTTTTGAAGTTTATGAAAGTGCGTTTTTCAGTGACGATGAAGTCGGCGGTACGCTCAAGCGAAATAAGTATGCGCAGGTGGTCGGATGCCAATGTTACCATCGGCTGCCAGTTGACGCAGTTTACGAGTTCTGCGCTCACGATTGAGTTATCTGGCGAGCTGTGACAGCTTCCTATCATACGTATGGGGGCGTCTCCGTTTATTGTGCAGAACGTCGTTTCTTCTATTTGATCCGCCAACATCTCACCCCTACTGTCCGCCCGCAAGTTTGAGTGCCATAGATCATGATTGGCATTGAAATCGCCTAAGATAATGCGATTGTTGCCAGTGAGTAAGGCCCTGATATTAGGGCGGTATCCACTGGGGCAACAGGTGGCAGGAGGGATGTAGATGTTGATGATTTCTAGGTTTGCATCGCCTGACCGGACAGATAGGCCTTGACGTTCTAAGACATTGTCCTTGCGGTCGATGCCAGGATCAAATATATAATATTGCACAGAGTGGTGTATGATAAACGCGAGACCGCTTCCATTTCCGCTCTCGCGGTCTTTCCTGTGGACATTATACCCAGAGCAGGTCTGCAATGCAGATCTTGCTGTGAGTTTAGTCTCTTGAATCGCAGCAATGCGGATGTTGTGCCGCTTCATGAAATCGACTATCTCCGTAATCTTCCCAGTTAGTCCATTACAGTTTAACTGCAGAATTCTGAAGTGCATAAGGGAAGACGTCGCCACTCTGGGGGTAAGTGACTGGTGACTACGCCTGGGTTGTGGAAGGCCAGGACGCAATTGCTGTTGTGGCCCTGGGACTGGGCGTCCTTGGGCAAGCATTGGGGTACCCGGATGATTTGGGTTTGCGACCTGACAACATGGCGCGATGAAACCCGTCGGGGGGTTGCCGTCGCGGAGACCAGAACATCTAGGAAAGTGGCAACACCCAAGGCAGGAGCTGAATTGGGCGGATGTCGCAAACCTATATATTCTGTGCTGGCAGACGGTGCAAACGGAGGTAGGGACTAAGAGTCTGTTTCCCTGACCTGCACGATCGAGGAGTGTCTTTATCGTTAATGCAACAACAACAACAATTAAAGAACCATAATGTTGTACTGGAAAAACTTATAAGCTTATCTAAACCGCAATTAAAATTTCGTCGCCTTTTCCTTTGATAAGGTTTGATAAAAATCTATTTTTGCATTAGAAAAAGCCTTGAGTCAAAACCCAGTCTTTGTACTATCTTCTTGTACTGCACTTTTAGATGCAGCTAACAAATCGTACTATGCATTTTCCTAATTTTTATTAAGCATAACTTATTTTTATACTACTAATAAAACTTTTCCTTCTCTTACAGTTCGTTCATTTGGCACAGAAGATCGTGAAACTCAGTTCCAGATTGCACCACAAAGCCAAATCTATGATTATATTCTATTTCGTGGATCTGATATTAAAGATATTCGAGTTGTAAACAGCAGCCTTCCACATCCCAATGATCCGGCTATAATGCAAGTTCAATTACAAAATGGTGGTCAGCATATGATGCCACATTTTCCCATGCCTAATATGAATCCTCCTCATGCGCCACCAATGAGTGCAGTTGGTGCCTATGGTAATCCTTTCGGCATGGGAGGACTAGGCATTGGTGGTGCTGCTGGAAGTGCACCATCGTTAGCACCAGGCGCACCTGGACCATATATATTGGGGGCCGGTAATCAGCAGCAACAGCCGCCACAACAACCACAACAGCCACCACAACAACAACATCAGCAACCACAACAGCAACCGAAATCGCAGCAACAACAGAAACAACCAAGTGAGTTACTTCTCAACAACAACAACAATCTCACCCATCTCCAGCAACAAGATCAAAAACAGGAACAACCACAACAGCCACAACAACAATCTGTTCACAATAAAACAATAGCATCCACTATACCGCCGAATCAAACCCAGTTGCAACAGCAGCAGCACCACCAACAACAGCACCAACCACCACCTCCTCATAATGATTTAAATTCAAATAATCCATTCAATTTGACGCCAGCATCGAATAATTTAAATTTAGGACCAATTGGTGGTGTCGCTAATCTTATTGGTAGTAATGGTAATAATGGCAGCGGTGTTATCGGGGCTGGTCGCATGACTAGCGGTGGTGGTGGTGGTGTTGGTTTAATTGGCGGTTTACTTGGTAATAGTGGTGGTGGAGGCGCTTCTGGTGGTAGCAATATTGCAATTTTAGGTGCAGCTAACAAAGTGAAGAAAATAATGAATCAACACCACAAAGATCAAGGTGTGATGGTAACGCCACTCTTGACTTGATGATGCATTTTGTATGCGCTTTACTTTCGGTTGTTTTCGTTCATTTGTGACATTTGATACTATTTAAATTTTAATTTCAGTGTGTTTTTTCTTCTCTGAGTTCCTTCCACTACACTCTTCACATTTACGTAGTATGTAAATTTTAATCCGAAAATATATTCACCGCTAAATCTACATAGGTATAATCTTTTTCAAGAACCGTATCCTACTTTTGGCTAAGCAACTACACATGAGCTAGTAATACCAGTTATTTACAAGATGCATATTTGTAATCAGACATACAAATGGAACTACAGTTTCAAATCTTCAGTTTGCCAAAAAAATATATTAAATAAAAATAAATAAAAAATGTAGGCCGAGCTTCTCTTCCAATTTGCGCCATGCTCCTATTTAATTTTTCCAACAAATTGGCGGGACGGGACCTACTAGTTTTATGCCGGCTCCGAACGGCATCTGCGAGGCAGATGAGTTTTCATTGAGAACTTTTCATTGCAGAAATACACTCGGAGTACTTGCCAAATACTGCCGAGGGGCGACCCCGCTTAGAAAATTTTTGTTCTAATTGAAAAAACCTTATTTCTAAAATTTTGATGTTACTTTGCCCGGGTCGTGAACGCAGGTCATTCGGTGTGGTAGGCGGTGTTCACTATTACTCCTACTGTAGTTTGGGATCTTTCAATCTCCAATTATGTGTATAGAAATTTGTATTTATGTGGTTCGCTAATTAATACATACCCAGCTGTATTAATGCACAGGATTTTATACCTTCTCCGGTTGGTTAATTTTACCAGAAAAAAAGCAGATTGATATCGAGTCATATTTTTTCGATACGTCAGGTTGCGGTTACGAAAAGAGAATCGGTATATAGTAATGAGAGTGAAGCAAGCGTATAGAAAGTGTAACGCCTGCTAGGGTTTTAGTTAATGTAGGATATAGTTAGAATCGTCTTATCATATACACATCAATTGATATTTTTGGACTTCATCACATACTCAAATAATTGGGTTGACTCTAACTTTATACATACGTACATGCATTGATCTACACATTATTTTGATTGATTTTGCTTTATTTTAATTTATTTATTTTTCAGCATACGCGTAATTGTGTAATTAAATGCCCATACATATATATTTCTGGTTAATGCTATGCACATTTATTTAATAATACATTTTGTAAAATATTTTCGTCGCAGACATACTTACCGGTGCATCACGCTCAACGACGCCAATGAGCCATGTTTCACTAAAGAGTCCGTCACCTGATTTGCTTACACAACGCAACATAGAACTTGCCCAAATGAAAAAGCAACAGAAATTTCAGAAAAAGCAACATGAAACTGATAACGCACGTGAAGTTGGTGGCCAAAAGAGACAAAATCATCAACCACAACAACAGCAACAACCACGTGTGAGCAACAATAACAGTAATGATTTTTATCAACGTGATCGACGTGATTCTGGGCGCCATGGTGGAGACGGCAATTATCATAATCAACATCATGATATGCGTAGCGGCGGCAACAATTACCATCAACGTAACAATCATCAACGTGGTGGTGGTGGAGGTGGTGGTGGCGGCGGCGGTGGTCAATGGACTATGCACCGTGGTGGCCCCAATAATGGTAACAATATGATGATGATGCGCAACAACCGTGGTGGTGGACGTGGTCGTATGCCTAATCAAGTAATTATATATTAAACTAAAAAGTATTTGTAAATAATAATATACAATACCTGTTTCTTTTGTTTTGTAGGGTTATCGTTCAATGGGAGGTATGGGTGGTATTGGTGGTAATCAAAATAAACCACGCAATCCAAAAACGACAATTAAATTTTTGCAAGATTTCGACTTTGAACAGGCTAATGTTAAATTTGAGGAACTGCGTTCACAACTGTCCAAACTTAAGGTGGGCGATGAACCCAAAACCGAGCAGGTATTAATTTTTTTTTATTTTGCTCAAGGGTTTTTTTTTGTAAGTTAGTGTAGCATATTAGCATTGTTTAATGTATATAACTATATACAACATACATATCGTCAATGAAAATGCCTTACTGCATATCAGTCGTTCTGCAAAAGGGTGTGAAATAGAGCGGAATTAAAAAATAATAATTCTCATAACAATTCGTCAATACCTGTTTCGCTGAATCTCATTTGCTGAGCTCAAAAGACATGAAGCTGAAAGCTGAGAAGTATTCCGAAGCTCGAGTGCAATGTTGTATAAGTTCAACTGCTTCCGTCATAGCGTGAACATCGCCGATGTCTTAAAGTAAAGATCGCATCGCAGTGATTTAGCTGTTTGTGGTAACATTTAAAATGTTTACCTGTCACAATGACTGCCTGGATCGTTATTTTAGTCGTTTTATCTGAAATGGTTGAGACCTTGAAATAAAAGCTAATTTTGAATACAGTCCGGACTAGCTCCTTTCCTCTGGTATGGAGTGGAAAGTATGAAATGACCTAAAAGGTTACACGTGGTTAACCCAAATCGCTCCCGAGGTGGTAGGTTCCGGAGTGTACTGGATAAATATTTGGCGATGGTTAACACTCTTCAAACGGTACGGTAGCCCCAAATCTGGTTCCACCTCTTTACCGATATCTCGTAAAATAGCTGAATTTCGATATAAAAAGCTACCGCCTGTCCAGTTATTATCCTTCCTTTCATACCCATCTTGTACAAAGAGTTGGTGATTGGCTTTCTGCATGAAACTTAAGTAGGGGAGTTCTAACCGCCCAACAATTTGCTTTCGACTTGCTTGTGATATGCAATTGATTGTCAACATTTTTTCCAACAACCGCGCGCTGCCCGAATTTCGCCGAAGAATGCTATGCTTTGTCATTGAGGTAAACGTAAGGCCAATATTTTAATATGCTAGGATAGTCTGGAGCCCAACTTATCAGACTGAGAAGCAGTTTCTTTTTTTTTATGTTGTTAAATAGCCTATCATGGGCTCCGAGACTTCTTCCCCCAGCGGGTCGGGGGGTTAGAATATACCTGCGGTAAGTATGCCTGTCGTAAGAGGCGACTAAAATACCAGATTCAAGGGGCTGTTTAGCGCAACCCTTCAGGTTGCCAGCGCAATATATAGCTTCTCCAAACCGAATTGTCAACCTCACCTATCCGCGGCGAATCCTGATTCACTAACAGACGAGGCTCTGGCGACCTCAAGCTCCTCTTCCCCCAGCGGGTCAGGGGGTAGAATATACCTGTGGTAGGCATGCCTGTCGTAAGAGGCGACTAAAATACCAGATTCAAGGGGCTGTGTAGCGCAACCCTTCAGGTTGCCAGCGCAATATATAGCTTCTCCAAACCGAATTGTCAACCTCACCTATCCGCGGCGAATCCTGTTGCACTAACAGACGAGGCTCTGGCGACCCAAAGCTCCTCATGGAACTTGGGATGGGGAGGGAGGGATGGCCTGAAGGTTTAATGTGGTCACATAAATCGTTCCCGATATGGTAGGGCTAGCACCTTAATGTGGATCTGTATCAGGCAAAGGACCATCACATCGATAACACTCCCCAAAGCCTTCGGAGAGCAATCTTATCGCTACAACAACAACAAGACTTCTTTTCTGTTTAAAGTTCCCATACCGTCCAGACATTTTCAACCACTTCATATAAGCGCTTGCAGATCGAATTTTGAAATGCTCTTCACCGCAAAAGTATCATAAAATAATAAATATGTTAATTTCCTGCATTAAATAAGTAATACAGACTGCAATGTCTCTGGAAGATATTTTTCAGTTTGGTCATTTCTTATCTGTGGTATGATTTTAACCATTTGTGAATATAATTTATTTGTTTGTTTTGTTGTTATCTATACCCATGCTTCGTAATATTATTTAATATTTATTTGTCTATACATATTTCAATTTTTTTAATCCTATATAGAACAAAATAAAATTAATCTACCAATTTTGTATGTATCTTAATTCACAGATGAATGGAGAGGCGGACAAAAAAGATGATTCCGGTAATGAGACTGGCGCTGGAGAGCATGAACCAGAAGAAGAAGAAATCACTGTTGGATATGATAAGACAAAATCATTCTTTGATAATATCTCATGCGAGGCAGCACAAGATCGTAGTAAGAACAAGAGAAATGATTGGCGTCAGGAGCGCAAATTAAATAGTGAAACATTTGGTGTGTCCTCTACAAGACGTGGAGGGTTAGTACTTCATAATATTCAAGGGAAATATGAGGACGTACCAAATAATGGTTTATTATTTACAGTTATCGCGGACGTGGCAACTACTACAATCGTAATATGGGATCTTATGGCGGCTACAATCGTAACTATCGTGGAGGAAGTAATTATCGTACACGTTCTAGGAATCGAAATATGAGCTCAACAAACAATACTAATGGAGGCACAACAAATACTAATAATGGAAATCCAGGTACATCTAATAATATGAACAATAGTGCCAATACAGCTGTAGCACTCAAAAATCAAACGCAACAACCACAAACATCTACTTCGGCGGGTATTTCAACGCCAAATGCTACGAAATCAACGGGTGTGGATAATAGTAATACGCCGCAGCCAATTGCAGCTGGTGGATCTGGTAAGTGAAGCGAAGGATGTTGCAAAAATATTTTATATGAACACGGTATTTCCATTTCTTTATTTTTTGTAGGCCAATAATGATAAAAATTTTTGAAAAACAAATAATAAGGCGGTGATAAATACAGAAATATCATCAGAAACCAAAAGAAAACAACAATATATATCAAGTATAGTACATAAATGCGAACATCAAAAATAAGATTAACTACGCATCTTTAATGAAAAAGTGAAAAAGAATATAAAAAGGAAGAAATATTTTTAATATGCTGACTGACGTCCTTTGCTCCCTAAGTTAATATTTTCATAAGAAGTGAAAAACAAAAAAGCACTACTCGAAGCAACAATAAAATTTTATAAAATATTTCTTCCACCAACTCAGATGCATACCTACCTAAATACAGGGTGTCTGCTCTACAAAACAATGAAAACGTTTTGAATGTATCCTGAGTGTAAATGAAATTTCAAATGGACGCCAGCAATGCGAATAATACGTTTAAGGAAAATTAAAAAAATACAAAGAGAAAAAAAAAGAAAAACCGAAACAGGAATACCACGGAGCGAAGCCTACAATGATGTGAATACAATTAGTTTTATTAAAATTCAATGAAACAAGCCTAAACGAACGAATTGAGAGGAGAAAAAATAAATACGGAAATATAAAAGAAAGTATGTTATAAAAACTGAATTGAAATTGAGCTTAAAAAAAGCAAAGTAAGGGGAAAAAATAAAAAATATGTATGAAAAATCTGCCAGATAAAAAGAATCGCTTAATATATATGAGATGGATGTACGAAAGCAAGAGGAAAAGATGAAAACATACATAAGTATGTCAAAAGGCAGAACTATATTGTAGAAATATGGTGGTGGTATGTTTTACGAACACGAAGCATACAAAATTAAGAAAGCATTTACAAACATTTAAAAATAAACAAAAACAAATATAATAAGAAATAGTACATATAAAACGACTTTTATGCTGAGACCTTGATTAAAGAAAACTAAATTTAAAACATAAATAATAAATAAAAGAAATTTTAGAATCTTACAAATGATGAGAGTGAGCCAAATAAAATCAGCATAAATTAAAAATCCATGCACACATGATAAAAAAAAACATGATCAGGTTAATACACAACTAAAGCTAAATAAATGTCGATAAATAATATATACACACCCATACATTAAAAATTACGCATATTATATATATATATTTCATGCATACATACATAAAGCTGGCCTCTATGAGATATTGAAAATTAAACAGAGCAATAGAATGTGGAAGCATGTTGCAATGTTAAGAAAAGCGCACATAAAGTATGTAAATGGGGTGTGGAATATAAAATATATGATGACGGACGGCGCGACATTATTACACAATTGCTGTGTTAAATTAAGGCGGAACAGAGTTTAAGGAATATGGCTGAAAGCAAAGCAAAAAGAAAAAAAAACAGAAAACGCGTTTATTTATATACATATGCAAGAAATGTAAAATTCTAAGAATTTTATATAAGTAGAATCAATACAACACTTACTTTTTTCAACTAAACTTAATACATACATGCTTTATTATTTTAATTTTAAGAGTTAAAATATTTTAAAAACTTTATAATTAAATTGGAAAAGTGAAACTTTAAAGCTGATAAGTTTAACAACGATTTGAAGGCGATAAACAAATTTGTACGAAAATAAATTAGAATATGTCAGGCCACTTAAGCTTGAAATTTGCTCTCATTTGGCAATGGTTAAACTGGATGACGGGTTGATAATTGCATTCTAGATGACCTTGGAAAAGTGAGGCGTTACTTTGTATTGCAAAAAAATGTTTATAATTCAATTGTTTTCTAAACGCATGATGTAGGTATTCACTGTGCAATAAGGAAACCGCAGAATTTTGAATTGAATCGTATCTTAATTTAAGCTATCATTCATAATCGCAACACTAGAGCTCCGTTACTTTTTTCAATTTGTTCACGACGGTTTCACTTTCTTTTAAACGATTGCAGTTATTATTAAAGCAATTTATTTAAACTCATATTTTATTTATTTATATGAACCTTGTAAACCTTAAAAAAAAGCCGGACACCCTTGAAAAGTTTATGAGAATTACAGAGGTTGCAGGAAGTTAAGAGATTTACGAGTTGAAATGAATTACCATGTCTGATGTTTTTTTGTTTTTTTGCGATGCACCCGAGATGCGTTTGCGTATTACATGATAGGGTTTTAGTACAAGAAACGCTTTGATATTTGCCAAAATCTAAACATCAAATTTAGAAGCGCAATTCGTCGTTAAACACTTAACAAATACATAGTTGGATACGCTCCTGAATTGCTTTACTGAGAATTGAGAAAATTAATTTGGTTATTCACATTTAGATGGCATCCGCCGGACAATGCATCAAAATTGATCTAAAGTCCAGCTAAACAATAGTTGTTTTTAGTAGCAATATAAAAGTAACAATAAAAAAGGCTTTGTAACAAAACATAAAAACAATGAGTATAGTTTGATGCTATTTTTTAACATTTTAATAAATTTGTTTTCCAGGGTTCGTGTGTGTGTATATTCAACGAAAGTATGTCTTTTATAAATACTCGATCTGGCTGATTGTAGCTATCCATCCATTTATTACAGTACCACCATCACACAAACATACAGATACCCTATATGTATATTAGTTGTAAATGCGCTCACTCTCACAACAAACATGCATACATACAAAATACATACCTATATAGATTCATATAAATGTATTGAAACAGTGATATGTTGAAAATGCAAAAATAAAGTTGACAGCAGACCCCGATGCGCAGGGGATTGTTGTAAAATTACTAAATGCGTACATCCATACAAATACAAACAACATAAACAAATATGTATGTATGTATCTCTTTTTGCAACCTAGCGTAAATTTTGCAAAAGAATAAACATTTAGCAAAACATACAGATCAGCCTAAACCACTGCAAGTTAATAACTTATCAGAGCAGAAAAATATCTAAGCAAAGATTTGATAATAAAAAAGAAAAAAAATATACAAACTAATAAAAAAAAAGAATATATATTATTAAAAATTTAAGTCAATAATAAAAAAGAATACAATCAATTATGTTTTATTTGAAAGCCATTTTGATTTAGTTAGAAAATAAATTAGCAAAAGTTCTGCCTTAAAACCACACTTAAAGCCAGAACTTTTTAACTTAGAATTATTTAATAACTTTGGCAAGGGGAGCTAACTCTAGTTAAAAAGAGAACTTGCCGTCCTGCATTGAAAACCCAATAACAGTGGTCCGGGCCGGGATAAGACGTTGTACTTGAGTCAGCAACTTGTTTAGGTGTGAATTGGAACTATTTTCCGTCATCCCTTGTCAAATTTGGTTTCGAGACAACCCGTTTCTGCGTTGTGCCATTTTGTTGTTGTTCTTGTAGCAGTGCTTTGCCCCACCCAATAGGTGCGACCGATCACAAATTTTCATCAATATCCTCTAACGGGAGTCCAAGGAAACTTGCTCTTTCAACAGGGGTGGACCATAATGAAAGGGGTGTTAGAGGCGTTGGTTCCCCATTACAAATAAAGAGATGGTTGGTGTCATGTGGGGCAGGGCATATATTTTGTATGTCGGGGTTGATTCTGGATAGGTAGGAGTTTAGCCTGTTACAGTATCCAGAACGAAGTTGAGCTAGAGTGACTCGCGTTTCCCTGGGGAGTATGCGTTCCTCTTCCGCAAGTTTTGGGTACTGTTCTTTGAGTACTGGATTCACCGGGTAATTCCCGGCATAAAGGTCCGACGCCTGTTTGTGGAGTTCACTGAGGACCTGCTTGTGTTTTTTTGCTTCATACGGCTTAGTTCTCAGGTGCCGTATTTCCTCATAATGCTCACGGAGATGGCTCCTTAAGCCCCTAGGCGGTGTTCGCTCAACAATCAGATGTCTGTTGGGTTTCCCGGGTTTCTGGGTATTCAACAGGAACTGTTTGGTTAGCATCTCATTTCTCTCGCTGATGGGGAGTATTCTCGCCTCATTATGTAAATGGTGTCCTGGGGACATAAGGAGAGCAGTATTTTGACAGGCCTGTAGCTTCTTCCAGTGAGTAGTTTTTAGGCTTGGCGACCATATAGGGGACTCGTAGCATGCAATCGGCTGGCCAATTGCTTTGTATGTTGTAATGAGCGTTTCTTTGTCTTTTCCCCAAGTACTGCCAGCAAGGGATTTGAGGATTTTATTACGGCTCTGGATCTTCGGTATAATTGCGGCTGCATGCTCATCAAAATGTAGATCCTGATCAAACATCACACCCACACCCAAGATGACAGGGTGTAGGACAGTCGGTAGCGTAGTGCCATCGACGCGGATGCTCAAAATGGTCGACATTTGAGACGTCCATGTTGTAAATAAGGTCGCGGAGGATTTAGTCGTTGATAATGCCAGGTTTCGCGAAGCGAAAAAACCGGAGAGATCAGAGAGGTAGCCATTTATTCTGTTGCAAAGCTCATCGATCTGTGGGCCTGGGCCTGTGGCCATTATTGTGCAGTCATCGGCGTAGGAAACGATAGTATCTCCTTCTGGTGGCGAAGGTAGCTTAGATATGTAGAAATTAAAGAAAAGTGGGGATAGGACACCACTCTGTGGTACCCCTTGTTTAATTCTTCTTGGTTTTGATGTTTCGTTTCTAAATTGCACCGATGCCTGGCGACCACCTAGATAATTTGCGGTCCACCTTTTAAGACATGGGGGAAGGGTAGACCCTTCCAGGTCTTGCAGTAGCGTGCCATGGTTGACCGTATCAAAAGCTTTTGATAGGTCTAGTGCAACGAGTACTGTTCTATGGTGGGGGTTTTGATTTAAACCGCAATTTATCTGGGTGATAATGGCATTTAGCGCGGTGGTGGTGCTATGGAGTTTTCTGAAGCCATGCTGATGACGGGCTAGCTGCAAATTTGAAGTAGGGGAGCGTTGTGCCATCATCATCAGTGTCGATTTTCGTTCAGAGAAGAAGTTTGTCTCGAAACCAAATTTGACAAGGAATGACGGAAAATCGTTCCAATACACATCATTTATCCACCGTCGGAAAATCAACAAAACAAAATAACTTGTTTAGAGTTTACAGCTACAAATTTGATAAAGTCTGGGACTTTGTTCTGAATCTATGCTTAAATCTTCTAGGTGAAAAACATATGTTCTTTAAATTTATATCAGTATACCTTAGGCATTGTCCTTGCATTATGAGAAACAAAATCCGCTGCTTTAAGCTATCATTAATTAAAACACAATTACTATTTGATGAGACATTTTCTAAATTTCTTTATTTACTTCAAATAATTTTGTTTCTTCTTTTCTTTGTAAGGTTTTTAATCACATTTTGAAATATCCTTTATTCGCGAAAGCAACACATTTACATATGCCAATAATTGGTTGGCATCACTTCCTTCAATTGTCCAACATTGGCCAAATAAACTGCACCAGTTTTATTAATTTCCATCGCCTTAACCATATTCATAGCAACCTCTTCGGGTGTTTGTTGTTTAGCTTTGTTCATCGTCTCAATCATTTCATCAACATACGACTGTTGACCCCACATCGACTTTTCACGTAAATTCAGTATCGTTTCACTGGTAGTAAGACCAGGACAAACGACAATGAAAGCAACGCCTGTGTGTTGATGATGTTGTTGATCCTGTGGGAAATGAAAATGTATCGTAAGAATTTTGTGCATATATGTATGTATATGTGAAAACATGTTTTTTTGTTCGAAAACCGACTAAACAATTACATGTGGATACTTACGCCCATCGATCGTGTAAATCCAACAACGCCATGTTTGGCAGCAGCATATACTGGAAAGGCAGGTGCAGGCTCTAAACCATATACGGAAGCGATATTCATAACAATACCACCATGACCCATTTGTTGTTTGTCCATATAAGGCATACACAGCATCACCATGGTCATCATGCCCATCTGAAATTGAGATAGAGAAAATTTTGAGTAGAATATAGTGATATGGGCGGAAATTTCAGGCGAGCCATCATAATTTGCTCGGAGTGGAAGCTCAATGTGGTAGGGGGAGATTGAAGAAAGCCTTCACGTAAAGGCAAGTGGCTGTGTACAAATTAATGGAAGGGGTATGGACTGCGTTTTACTGTGCTGATTCGGTAATAAGCAGATCGTATAAGCTGCAGCATAGATACTGGAGGAAAACTTCATAAACTACAATCCCCTCAACTTTAAAATTGATAGCCAGTCTACCGTTAAGGCGCCTGCATCATGAGCTGTGTTAGAGTGCAAATAAGCACGCAATAATTGGAAGAGTCGGTCAGATGAACATAAATGGTACCGCAAAGGCGGATAAGCTGGCAAAAGAGGGCACAACCTATAAACCATATTCGGTAGACGTCCTAATTCTATCGAGTGAGATAAAAAGGAGTCAAAAATTGCCCTTGATGAGCCAAGCAGAAACTAAATGGGGTTAAACTGAAACGACAGCGCTTGGTAACAAAATAAACGGCTATCTCCCTGATCTCTCCAGTTTTTTCACCTCGCCAAACCTGACATCATCGCCGACTAAATCATCGGCGACCTTATTTACAACATGGACGTCCCAAATGTCGACCATTTTGAACATCGACGTCCCAAATGTCGACCATTTTGAACATCCACGTCGATGGCACTACGCTACCGACTGTCCTACACCCCAAAATCTTGGGTGTGACGTTTGATCAGGATCTACATTTTGGTGAGCATGCAGCCGCAATTGTACCGAAAATCCAGAGCCGTAATAAAATCCTCAAATCCCTTGCTGGCAGTACTTGAGGAAAAGATAAAGAAACGCTCATTGCATGCTACGCGTCCCCAAGCCTAAAGACTACTCACTGGACCAAGCTACAGGCCTGCCAAAATACTGCCCTCAGAACCGCCACGCGCTGTCTTATGTCCCCAGAACACCATCTACATAATGAGGCGAGAATACCAGGGAGAGAAATGAAATGCTAACCAAACAGTTCCTGTTGAATACCCAGAAATCGGGACATGTCAACAGACACCTGATTGATGAGCCAACACCGCCCAGGGGCTTAAGGAGTCATCTCCGTAAGCCTTATGAGGAAATACGGCACCTGAGAACTCAGCCGTATGAATCCAAAAACACAAGCAGGTCCTCAGTGAACTCCACAAACAGGCGTTGGACATCTATGTCAGGAATTGTCCGGTGAATCCTGTACTCAAAGAACAATACCCCAAACTTGCAGAGGAGGAACGCACACTCCCTAGGGAAACGCGAGTCACTCAAGCTCATCTCCGATCTGGATACTGTAACAGGTTAAACCTACATATTCGGAATCAACCCCGACATACAAAATGTATGCCCTGCTTGCAATGTGTCCCCACATGACACCAACCATCTCTTCAATTGTAATGTGGTAACAACGCCTCTAACACCCCTCTCATTATGGTCCACCGCTTTGAAACAGCAAACTTCCCTGGACTCCCGTTAGGGGATATTGATGATAATTTGTGATCGGTCACACCTATTGGATGGGGTGAAGCACTGCTACAACAACAACAGCCCTTGGTAGGCGAAAAAATCACGAGTCGCTCCGGTACATAGAACCGGCTGCCGTCGGAAGTAAGCACTGGAGCACATCAACAACTAAGAGTGGAGCTGAAGTGTCAAGAGTTATGTGTCGTGTCAGTAGACTACAAAGCGGGTATTGTAGGCTCATGTTGTTGTTGTTGTTGTAGCGATAAGGAATATGTAGGCTCATGAGGGGGGTTCTTACAGAGCACTGACTTGGTATCACATGTACATTTAAATTTGTGTTGTAGCAGTGCTTTAGAGATTGATACTCCGTATTGGTATCCGTTGTTATGAAGCAGGCATCACTGGCGTAACTTGCGCATTAAGTATACACAAATCCGTAAGGTTAAAAAAAAGAGATTTTGCAACATTTTTCAAATTATCACATTTCTTACCAAATTAACTCCCACTGTGGTTTCCATATCCTTATCGGCCAAAACTCCAGCACCATTAATCAAAACATCGATATTACTAACAACACCCGTCGCTTGTTTCACAGCATGTTCCATACTGGAGTGATCCATCAGATTAACTTGGATGTATGTAACTTTGACGGAGGTATTTTCAGATTGCAATTTCTGTAACATCTCCATATTCTCCATGCGACTCATCACAATAAGGTGCTTTAAAAGGAAACAAAAAATTATTGCAAAAGTCAAATAAAGTCAAAATTTGAATAAAACATTAAACTTACGCTAATTTTCTTCTTCATCAGCATTTTGGCTACTTGATAGCCAATACCGCTGAAGGCACCGACATAAACAACATTTTTACCATTCAAATCGAACATTTTGTACTTAATTAAAATTGTATTTGCTTTACAAAAACAATAATTAGAATGTGTTTGTCGGTTGAATACTTAGATCTGTATGCACTAAGCTACCTTACAGCGGACAGTGATTTCCCATAGGACGACCATTGGCTTTTATAGTCATCCGCATGTTGTTGATCCATCCATCTCCATATGCACTGTAATCGCAAATTGAATAAAAAACAAGTAAGGAAGGCTAAATTCGGGTGTAACTGAACATTACATACTCAGCTAAGGGCTTTGGAGACAAAATAAGGGAAAATCACCGTGTAGGAAAATGAACCCTGGGTATCAAATGCAAGGTATTAATGAGTATTTTAAAAGGGAGTAGCCTTAAGTTGTATATGTGAAGGCGTTTTCGAGATATCGACCAAAATGTGGACCAGGGTGAACCAGAAATTCATTTGTCGGGTAGCGCTAATTTATTTATATATGTAATACCACGAACAGTATTCCTGCCAAGATTCCAAGGGCTTTTCATTTCGCCCTACAGAACTTTTTCATTTTCTTCTACTTAATAAAGGTAGTCACACCCATTTTACAAAGTTTTTTCTAAAGTTATATTTTTCTTTAATAAACCATTCCAATTACAATGTTTCATCCCTTTTTCATATTTGGTATAGAATTATGACATTTTTTTATTTTTCATAATTTTCGATATCGAAAAAGTGGGCGTGGTCATAGTCAGATTTCGGCCATTTTGTTTACCAAGATAAAGTGAGTTCAGATAAGTATGTGAACTAAGCTTAGTAAAGATATATCGATCTTTGCTCAAGTTATCGTGTTAACGGCCGATCGGAAGGACAGACGCTCGACTGTGTATAAAAACTGGGCGTGGCTTCAACCGATTTTGCCCATTTTCACAGAGAACAGTTATCATCATAGAAGCTATGCCCTTACCAAATTTCAGAATTATTGGTAAAGTTTTGTTCGACTTATAGCATTAAAAGTATTCTAGACAAATTAAATGAAAAAGGGCGGAGCAACGCCCATTTTGAAATTTTCTTTTATTTTTGTATTTTGTTGCACCATATCATTACTGGAGTTGAATGTTGACATAAGTTACTTATATACTGTAAAGATATTAAATTTTTTGTTAAAATTTGACTTAAAAAACTTTTTTTTAAAAGTGGGCGTGTTCGTCATCCGATTTTGCTAATTTTATTTAGCACACATATAGGAATAGGAGTAACGTTCCTGCCAAATTTCATCATGATATCTTCAACGACTGCCAAATTACAGGTTGCAAAACTTTTAAATTACCTTCTTTTAAAAGAGGGCGGTGCCACGCCCATTGTCAAAATTTTTACTAATTTTCCATTCTGCGTTATAAGGCCAACCCACCTACCAAGTTTCATCGCTTTATCCGTCTTTGGTAATGAATTATCGCACTTTTACGGTTTTTCGAAATTTTCGATATCGAAAAAGTGGGCGTGGTTTTAGTACGATTTCGTTCATTTTAAATAGCGATCTGAGTGCCCAGGAACCTACATATCAAATTTCATCAAGATACCTCAAAATTTACTCAAGTTATCGTGCTTACTGACGGACGGACGGACATGGCTAAATACATTTCTTTTTTCGCCCAGATCATTTTGATATATAGAAGTCTATATCTCGATTAGTTTATGCCGTTACGGATTACCGTTATGCGAACAAAATTTTAATGTACTCTGTGAGCTCTGCTCAGCTGAGTATAAAAAATGGAAATGTTCAAAAGGCCATTTCAGATTGATAAGACAGGTGAAATACATTGTCGTTGCCCTTGTCGTTGTCTTCTATCTCGTTACTTGATTATTTAGGTATAAGCATTTGTGAATATTTTCGGTTGTGCCCAAAAAACGCGCCTGCCATTTTTTGCCGATAACTTATGCCTATAAGACACACCAAAAGAAGCAAAGTCTGCAAGAAAGGTCACCCACACTGACAGAATGTTAGATATCACCTATGTGTTACAAGCAGCCAGATTTGTTAATAAAATCAAGAGTAATCGAAATCCCTGTCCGATAATCTCCCTTGATTTTTAAAATCGGCCTTCCAAAACGTTTTAGACATTTTATAGCTTGAGCCAGCGATTCGCAGTCTCCTTGGAGACCCGCACTTTAGCAGGCATCTTGCCTGTGATGTGAAGCCTTAGCCGAACTAATTAGCGTCCGACTATGTGGTTGAGCTGTTTAGGGCCTGCGTCTACGCCGTTCCATTTATAGAATGGCGGCGGGATGGTGACCTCTTGACCTTGGTTTTGCACAGAACAATCTCCCTACAGACCCCCACAATAGTGGGCACCATAAAGCATTGTCCAGCGCTTGGGACTACTTAGTCGTACCAACCAACGGCGAAAGAGAGTTTTTGAAATGCACCCGTGAGACCGACGGTCAAAGACAGTTCTTTGCCGAGAACTTTGCAGCGAGCATTCCGCTATTAAGTAACCGAATCAAGGGGGAAGAAGTCCCCGGCGAGAAGAGGCAGCGACTCAAGTTGATCCCGTGAAAGTGACGAACTGTTGAAGTAGTGGATGTTTTCGAGCTGCAGTTATTGTAGCAGTGTTACATATCAGAAATGATTGAAGAATTCCGGAAAGCTGAGATAAAAGCAGAGCCTATAGTACTGCTGATGACGCTTGACGTCGAAAATGATTTCAACTCAACCAGATGGGACGGCATGCTCGAGAACGCTTTTTCAAAGTATCCGAATAATTGTTTGAAGCACTTTTCTTGCTGTTTTCGCAGCCGAAAAAGCTGCATCATAATTGCTGGCGACAAAAACGGAGATGGTCATTTTCACGAAGAGTCGTATTACACATAGCTCTACCAAAAGTTTGGGGTAAGGTTAGGCAGCAAGCTTTTTATACTCAGCTGAGCAGGGCTCACAGTGTATATTAATTTTGTTCGCATAACGGTACCCTGTAACGGCATAAACTAATCGAGATAGATATACAGGCCTGTTCTGAATTCCGATTCCGATCAATTTTTATGGAATCGAAATGGATTGGTGTTCTCAATTTCGATTCCGACCAAAAATTATCGGTTTGAAAAGTATTGCCTCTGAGCAGTCGGAATGAAAATTAATTGGCAGATTATACACAAATGTTGCGATATTTGTCTTTCAAATAATTTTTTTTAATTCTTCATTTTATTTGGAAGAGTTGTATGTATTTTTTTATTTAAATTTGAGGTAAATTGGCATAATAAATCTTTCTTTAAAAACTTCTATCAAGAAATCTATTAGGCAAACAAATCGATGCTGATCGAAATGAAGTCGACCTGTTCTGAATTCCGATCCAGCGCATTTTTACGATTCGCACGCACAATAGCACATATTCTTGCGTCTGCGCATCCAAAAACGATATCTGCAGGCATTTTTTAATTAAAATAAAATTTTATGATACTTAAAACAAAACACATAAACAAAAACAGCTGATTAAACTGGTTACCGAATCGGAATGAAAACGATTCGAAATCGACTTCGAATCGATTTTTTACAATCGGAATTGAGAACACCAAATAGAAACCGAGTCGAAATCAATGTCGTTTTACTTCTCATTCCGAGTCGGAATTCAGAACAGGCCTGATAGACTTCTATATATCAAAATGATCTTGGCGAAAAAATAAATCCATTTAGCCATGTCTATCCGTCCGTCGGTCCGTCGGTAAACACGATAACTTGAGTAAATTTTGAGGTATCTTTATGAAATTTGGTGTGTAAGTTCCTGGGAACTCATCTCAGATCGCTATTTAAAATGAAGGAAATTGGACCACTTTTTCGATATCGAAAATTTCGAAAAACAGAAAAGTGTGATAATTCATTATGAAAGACGGATAAAGCGATGAAACTTGGTAGGTGGGTTGACCTTATGACGCAGAATAGAAAACTAGCAAAATTTTGGAGCATGGGCGTGGCAACGCCCACTTTTAAAAGAAGGTAATTTTAATTTGGCAGTCGTTGAAGATATCATGGTGAAGTTTGGTAGGAACGTTACTCCTATTACTATGTGTGTTCTAAATAAGAATTAGCCAAATAGGATAACGACCACGCCCACTCTTTAAAAAAAAATTTTTTTAAAGTCAAATTTTAACAAAAAATTTAATGGCCCGTAATCATAGTCGAAATAAAAAAATTTTCTATTTAAACGCGATGAATTTAAAAGGACGTCAAACAAAAAAAATTATTAACCCGTTGTGATTGAAAATTTGGTATTTTTATTGAAGACATATTAAAGCGTTTCAATATTAATCTATATTGTATCGGTTTCTCGCGTTTATAACAAAAAAAAATGAAAAGATCAAAAACAGTTACGCGTTGTGCAGTTTGCGGAGATGCTAAGGATGTAGCAGTTGTTCGGTGCTTTAAGGCGCCTACCAGTGATGAAAGGGCGTCGACGGTGGGAGATTAGTTGTGGCGTCGCATTAAAAAAACTCTTCGCATGTATGCGAGCAACATTTTAAAGAAAGGGACTTTATTGAATGTCCAACGCACACTAATTTTTTTAAGAAGGCACGTTTGTTTCCTGGTGCGGTACCTGCACAATTGCAGCCACAAGTGTTTGAAGGCCAGAAACTGCTTCTCAATGAGGAACCGTTGCATGCTAACGCACAGCCTGTGCATGTAGACGCGCAAACGCAGACAGAGTAAGCAAAGAACATTTGACCTTAATAAGTTTCAAGCTTATATTAATCGTGTATTTATTTTTATTCAGGGATGATTCAAGTGAATGTAGCTTTAGAGCTGAAATCTATTTACTTGGTCAAAAAATAAAAAAACTTGGAAGCGAGTCTTGCTGACCTCAGCGCGCAGCTAACAGATGCAAAAACTTTGAGGGCATCAGTGGAGAAATTGTTTAACGAGGGTCAAATGAAGAAACTCCTTTATCCGCATAAAAAAGTTATTTGGGAGTGGGAAGATATTTCTGCCGCTATATGTATACATTCTGCTGGGCCCAGAGCATATAGGCATCTATGTATATGCAAACAATTTCCCATTCCCTCATATAAGCACACTTCAATAATGGGCGCGTAAAATAAGTATTGAGGAGGGTATTTTAAAGTTTTCTTTAGAATGACTTAAGTATCGAAACGATATTCCGGAAGATGATCGCTTCCCAAGGCAGTCGGTTCTATGTACCGGAGCGACTCGGGATTTTTCCCGACCAAGGACTGTCATTTCAGTGTGACCCCATTTAATTTGTTTCGTCCCTCCCACAAATTGTCATCCTCACAGCAGCTCCTTGCAGCAGGACTGCTACATATTCTCTTACTCCGGGAAGGTATCGAACCCAATCCGGGTCCGTCTCCTGACCCCGGTCCTGAGAAATGGTTTTGCTGCATTTGCCAGAAAAGAATCTTTTTAGGACGGTCATACTCTGTTCAGTGTGTCTCGTGCAAGGGATGGTTGCATCGGACAGGTTGTTCTGGGCTTGATCCCAAAATCCGACGTCCACGTAACTTTTATAAATCTTTTGTGGCTCCTTGCTGCTCACGCCCAAGGGCGTCCCGTAGTCTACGCCTAAGCGTATCCCCACTACCTTCCAGCAGCTTCGCTGCTCAGCAAGCCACAACTAGTACCCGCTGCTGCTCGCGCCCCACGGCGCCAACAACTCAAACAGCTGATACCACTCATAACTACTACCTTCGTAGTAGAGCTGGTAGCAATGCTGAGCATCAGCCCCTGCCCCCGTCTTCTTCTCCCCCCCTCTTTTCTGGCAACAATCGTGCAGGTCAGGGAAACAGACTCTTAGTCCCTGCCTCCGTTTGCACCGTCTGCCAGCACAGAATATATAGGTTTGCGACATCCGCTCAATGCAGCTCCTGCCTTGGGTGGTGCCACTTTCCTAGATGTTCTGGTCTCCGCGACGGCAACCCCTCGACGGGTTTCATCGCGCCATGTTGCCAGGTCGCAAACCCAAATCATCCGGGTACCCCAATGCTTGCCCAAGGGCGCCCAGTCCCAAGGCCACAACAGCAATTGCGTCCTGGCCTTCCACAACCTAGGCGTAGTCACCCCTCACTTACCCCTAGAGTGGCGGCGTCACCCCTCATGCACTTCAGAATTCTGCAGTTCAACTGTAATGGACTAACTGGGAAGATTACGGAGATAGTCGATTTCATGAAGCGGCACAACATCCGCATTGCTGCGATTCAAGAGACTAAACTCACAGCAAGATCTGCATTGCAGACCTGCTCTGGTTATAATGTCCACAGGAAGGACCGCGAGAGCGGAAATGGAGGCGGCCTCGCGTTTATTATACACCACTCTGTGCAATATCATATATTTGATCCTGGCATCGACCGCAGTGACAATGTCTTAGAACGTCAAGGCCTATCTGTCCGGTCAGGCGATGCAAATCTAGAAATCATCAACATCTACATCCCTCCTGTCACCTGTTGCCCCAGTGGATACCGCCCTAATATCGAGGCCTTACTCACTGGCAACAATCGCATTATCTTAGGCGATTTCAATGCCCATCACGACCTATGGCATTCAAACTTGCGGGCGGACAGTAGGGGTGAGATGTTGGCGGATCAAATAGACGAAACGACGTTCTGCACAATAAACGGAGACGCCCCCACACGTATGGTAGGAAGCTGTCATAGCTCGCCAGATATCTCAATCGTGAGCGCAGAACTCGTAAACTGCGTCAACTGGCAGCCGATGGTAACATTGACATCCGACCACCTGCCCATACTTATTTCGTTCGAGCGTACCGCCGACTTCATCGTCACCGAAAAACGCACTTTCATAAACTTCAAAAAAGGAAAGTGGGAAGAATATAAATCTGCAACAGACAGCAGCTTTGCTGCCCTCCCTATCCCGACTGATGCCCGCCAAAGGGAGCGTGCCTTCCGTAAGGTCATTGAATCCGCCTCGGCACATTTCATTCCCGCGGGGAGAATTCCCGAAATCCGGCCCCACTTCCCGGCGGAGGCCGCGAGCTTAGCGAGGGAACGCGACCTTATAAGACAGCTTGATCCAGGCGACCCCCAAATAGGGGATATAAACCAACGCATCAGATTGCTTGTGGACGAACACAAGCGGGCGAAATGGGAAGAGCACCTAAGAGGTTGTAACCTCTCTACCGGTGTAGGTAAACTTTGGTCCACCGTAAAGTCCCTATCGAATCCGACTAAGCACAAAGACAAAGTTTCCATCGCCTTTGGCGATAAGGTGCTGTCGGATGCGAAAAAATGCGCGAGCGCTTTCTGCCGACAATAGTATAATGCATCCTACGGTCGACAAAGATAGACGGAGAGCCAATAGACACGCACATAAACACAAACTCAGCGCGTCACCAATTACCATCACCGCTAGAGAGGTTAAGGACGCCATTGGTCGCGCTAAACCATCCAAAGCAGTGGGCCAGACGGCATAGCCATGCCGATGCTTAAAAACCTAGGGAAAGAGGGTTTCAAATATTTAGCGCATGTCTTCAACCTGTCTCTTTCCACCTTTGTCATACCCGAGAAATGGAAAATGGCCAAGGTGGTCCCGCTACTAAAGCCTGGGAAACCAGCTAACGTAGGTGAGTCATATCGTCCGATATCTCTCCTATCGCCAGTGGCAAAGACGCTTGAAACCATTTTGCTCCCTTATTCCAAGCACATTTGCAGCTAGCCCCTCATCAGCATGGCTTCAGAAAACTCCATAGCACTACCTCCGCGCTAAATGTCATTAGCACCCAGATAAATTGCGGTTTGAATCAATATCCCCACCATAGAACAGTACTCGTAGCGTTAGACCTATCAAAAGCTTTTGATACGGTCAACCATGGCTCGTTACTGCAAGACCTGGAAGGGTCTACCCTTCCCCCAATGTCTTAAAAGGTGGACCGCAAATTATCTGGGTGGTCGGCAGGCATCGGTGCAATTCAGAAACGAAACATCAAAACAAAGGAGAATTAAACAAGGGGTGCCACAGGGTGGTGTCCTATCCCCTCTTTTGTTTAATTTCTACATATCTAAGCTACCTTCACCACCGGAAGGAGTCACAATCGTTTCCTACGCCGATGACTGCACAATAATGGCCACAGGCCCTGGCCCAAAGATCGATGAGCTATGCAATAAAATAAACGGCTATCTCCCTGATCTCTCCAGTTTTTTCGCCTCGCGAAACCTGGCATTGTCACCGACTAAATCTTCCGCGACCTTATTTACAACATGGACGCCCCAAATGTCGACCATATTGAACATCCACGTCGATGGCACTACGCTACCGACTGTCCTACACCCCAAAATCTTGGGTGTGACGTTTGATCAGGATCTACATTTTGGTGCGCACGCAACCGCAATTGTTCCAAGAATTCAGAGCCGTAATAAAATCCTCAAATCCCTTGCTGGCAGTACCTGGGGAAAAGAAAGAAACGCTCTTGACCACATACAAAGCAATTAGCCAGCCGATTACGTGCTACGCGTCACCCATATGGTCGCCAAGCCTAAAAACCACCCACTGGAAGAAACTACAGGCCTGCCAAAATACTGCTCTCAGAATCGCCACGGGCTGTCTTCTTATGTCCCCAGAACACCACCTGCATAATGAGGCGAGAATACTCCCCATCAGGGAGAGAAATGAGATGCTGACCAAACAGTTTCTGTTGAATACCCAGAAACCTGGGCATCCCAACAGACATCTGATTGACGAACCAGCACCGCCTAGGGGCCTAAGGAGTCATCTCCGTAAGCATTTTGAGGAAATACGGCACCTGAGAACCCAGCCGTATGAAGCGGAAAAACACAAGCAGGTCCTTGGTGAACTCCATAGACAGGCGTCGGACCTTTATGTCGGGAATTGCCCGGTGAATCCAGTACTTGAAGAAAAATATCCAGAACTCGCAGAAGAGGAACGCATACTCCCCAGGGAAACGCGTGTCACTCTTGCTCAACTTCGTTCTGGATACTGTAACAGGTTAAACTCTTACCTATCCAGAATCAACCCCGACATACAAAATGTATGCCCTGCTTGCAATGTGTCCCCACATGACACCAACCATCTCTTTAATTGTAATGTGGAACCAACGCCTCTAACACCCCTTTCCTTATGGTCCACCCCTGTTGAAACGGCAAGTTTCCTTGGACTCCCGTTAGAGGATATTGATGACAATTTGTGATCGGTCGCGGCTATTAGTGGGGCGAGCATTGCTACAACAACAACAACAACATGATCGAGTTTCTATACTTTGTTTTGATGAAATGAAGGTTTCAAAATTATACGAGTACGATCCGACAAAAAAGATGGTTGAAAAGCCGAGTAATTACGTTCAAGTTGTAATGGCTACGGGGTTAAAGGGTTCATGGAAGATACCTATATATTACGCTTTTGACTGCAAAATCACGAAGAACGTGATACACTCCATAATAGTTTGCCTACACAAAGTAGGGTATCCTGTTGTAGGAATAGTTTTGGACATGGGAACTACTAATACAGCTTGTTGGAAACAACTTGAGTAACACCAGGTATTTGGCCTTTTTTTTAATTTTTTAATAAAATTAAATGTTTAGAAATGGTTTTCGCCAAATACAATGGTGAAGAAATATCCCACCAAAAAAATTTATTGCCAAATTTGCTAGAGCTATGCAAAGACATACACTTGGAAGATGTTAAAAAGCTTTTTAGGTGCCGAATATTTTTTAGAATTAAGCATTTAAAAAAAAATTGAGGATGCAAAAACATAAAAAAATTGCATTTAAAAATAAAAAAAATGGCAAAGACTATTGTATAAAAAAGAACGTTGTTTTAATAATTTTCATAAATCTAAAATCCTTAAAAAGGTACATATTTTCTAAACTAGGTCTTGGTGGCAAAAGTGGCTACGTTAGATTTCTAGGGGGCGCCTAGAAATTATTGTTTAGCCAAGAGTCTCTTGCCTGACCCAAATACTAAGGCCTCAAAAAGGTAGATTCTAAAGTTGCACTCGTGTCAAAAATCGATCCATTAGATTTCTAGGTTGCAGCTTTTTTAGTTTAAATTAGTGTTTGGCCAAGAATCTTCCCGGTTTGGTCATTTTGCGGCTTCAGCATATGCGATATAATTTTTAACAAGACAATTGTATGTGTCCAAATGCTGTGCTTGGGCCGCAAAGGATTAATACGCTTGCTTACAAATTTTTGAAGGAAAAACTCCTACAAAAACAAAATATTTCAGTTGTCAATTCTACCTTGTGAATTTGCCTTGGAAGGAATTATTTTCCACAGGCGTCGACTTTTATTACATGTCAAAAAATTTCGGGAGAGGTGTCAAATGACGCGTTTTAATTTCGGAAGCAATAATTCGAAGGCGGCAAAGTAATACTTGTACTTTGTCAAGATATTTTTGCAAAAAAAGACCATTTTCATGTGGTTGATGTAATTTTGGTGATATCTATATATATAAAAAGAAGTGTACATTTTGATTGTCCTCAATAACTCGAGAACGTATAGAAAGATTGCCATGAAATTTTTAGGAAAGATAGAGGAAGGAGAGACGATGGTTAGTTTAGTTTGAAATCCCAAATCGGTTTAGCCATTCTTGAGTTATGATTTTTTTTAGAAAAATTTAAAACTTGAAAAAAAAATAAAAAGAAGTGTACATTTTGATTGTCACTCCATAACTCGAGAACGGCTCGACAGATTGCCATGAAATTTTTAGGAAAGATACAGGAAGGAGAGATGATGGTTAGT
>JARSSU010017561.1:0-35452 GCA_029619165.1 Eurosta solidaginis | reverse complement strand
AATTTATTAATATAATATTATATATTATTATATAATTTATTATATTTTATGTAATTTTATTGTAATTTTTATTAATTATTAAAATAATTATTATGATATTATAATATTAAATATTAATTTATAATTATATTAAAGATAATTATTAAAATAATTAATAATATTTATTTTAATTATAATTAATAATTAAATATTAATTTTATTATTATTTTTATTTATAATATATATTTTTTTAATTTTTTATAATTTTTATATTTTAATTTTTTTTATATATAAATTAATTTAAATATTTAAATTAATATAAAATAATAAATATATATTAATAATTAATTTAATTAATATTGATTAATAAAAATATAAATTTTTTTATTATATATGTTTTTAATTTATTTAATAAAATTATAAAAAAAAATTAAATTATATTATTTATATTTGTATTAATTAAACAATTATTTAATTAATTAATTATATATATGAAATATATAAATAATTATTTAAAATTATAAATAAAATAATTTATTATAAAAAATTTTTTATTTAATTTTATATTTTTTTTATATACATAAATAATAATATTAAAATTTTTTTATAATATAATTAATTTATTAAATATTTTTTATTATATTGTTTTTATAATTTTAAATAAATATAAATAATTTAATAATATTTTATTATCTTATATTATATTATATAATTATAAAATTTTATTAAAATTTAATTAAAATTATTTTTATATAATAATTATTTATATAAATTTATAAATTATTTTTTTTTTTTTTTTTTTTAATTTTTTAATATATTTATTTTATAATTTTTAAATATATTATATAATTAAATAAATTATTATCATTAATATTTTTTATAATATAATATAAATATATTTAATTATATTTATTTTAAATTTAATTTTTTATATAAATATTTTTTTAAAAATTTTAAAAATATTATTTAATATCTTTTTTATATTTATAATTTATTATCTAATTTACTTTATAATATTTATATTTATTATTATATATATAAAATATTTAAATTTTTTATTTAAATAGTAAATATTTTTATATTATTAATAATTTAATAAAAAAATTAATTATTTTTAATATATAAATAATATTTTATATTATATATTTAATAATAATTAATATTTTAATATTTTAAATAAATTATTAATATTATATATAGTATTTTAATTTATTATTTTATTTAATTTATAAATATATTTATTAATAATAATATTTTTATTATATATTATTTAATAAAATTAAATTTATTATATATTTATAATATAATTATTCAATATTTAATATTTTATATAAAAAAATTATTATTTTTAAATATTATAATATTTATAAATAAATTAATATATACAAAAAATTATAATATATATTTTAATTTAATATTATTAATAAATTCAAATTTTAATATTAATAATATTAATTTATAATTAAAATAAAATAATATATTTATTATAAATATAATAATTAATTATATATAAATTATATAATAAAAAATTTTATTAAAATATTATAATTTTTAATTATATTTATAATTTTAATATTAAAATATAAAAATAATTTAAATTTTAAATATTATTTATTTATAATAATATTATATAAAAAATAAATATAATATATTAATATTAAAATTTATTATTTTTATAATATTTTATAAAATTAAAAAAAAAATAATAATATAATTTATATAATTTTATAATATATAATTATATACTTTATATAATAAAAATATAATATATATTTATCATATAATTAAAATTATTTATAAAATTTATTTATATATATTAATAAAAAATAATAAAATAATTGTTTATAAAATTAATAAAAAAAAAAATAAAAATTATTATCATATTAAATAATTTTTAAAATTATTTAAATTATTAAAAATAAAAAAGTTATATTATAAAAATTTAAATAAATAAAAAATTTACAAATATTTAAAAAATTGTTTTTTATAAAAAAAATATATTAATAATTATTAAATTTATTAATAAAATATTTAATTAAATAAAAATATAAATTTCTAAAAAAAATAAATTATAAATAAAAATTTTATAAAACATAAACAAAATTAATTATAATAATAAATTCTATAATTAATTTTATAATAATAATATTTTAATAATTCAATTATTAATAAACATAAATATTTTTATAAAATAAAATATTTAATTAACAATATATAAAATTTTTAATTAATAAATTATAATATTATAAAAACTTTTTCATTATTTAAATTATAATATAATAACAAAAAAAAAATTATTTATATAAAATTTAAAAATTTAAATTAATATAATAATATTTTATTTATAATAAAAAAATTTTTAATATAATTATTAAATATAAAAAATTTTACTATATTTATAATAATTAAATAATAAATATAATAATATTAAGTTTTAATTGTTTTTAAATGAAATTAATTAGAAATATTTTTATTTTATATATATATTTATAATAATATTAATATATTGGCGAAACGTTTAGAGTGATAAAGCAAGGTTAAAAATAAAGTATAATGAAGGTAAATATAGTAGTAATGAAGAATGGATGGTAAGAAGGGAAAATGTATGCAATAATGTAGGGTGAGTAAGTGGTATGTTTATATTGATTTATAACATGGTTAATTACATATTTTTCTTATGTTAGATTGTGTATTGAAGTAGTGTAGGGGGATTTATTTATTTGTATTGAGAATATATGTATAAAAAGTCGTATAAAATATATATATGTTAATTTAGTAGTTGAGTGTAGTAATAGGAGGTTGGGGTGTAGTTGAGTGAATGTAGTATGGTAAGAAAGATAAAGAATAATAAATAATGAACTTATTATATTATGTTGTAAGGTGATGTAGGTGGAAAGGAGTATAGAAGGAGGTTGTGTGAATTTAATTGCATTGTAATGTATGTTAAAAAATTTAAGAGAATTATAGGAATGGGGAGTAGTAATTAAATAGGGGATGGTGATGTGAAGTGGGAAGGGTAAATTGTAGTAATAAGTTTAGAGTAGTGTATGAAGTTGAAGAGGGAGTGGTGATTGAATATATGAAGGGGAAATGAGATATGTATTTATAGGTTTGGAAAAATAAGTAGTTATTAAAAAATGTGATTTTGGGAGTTTTGATAAATATAAGTGTATGGGAGGAGAAATATGTAATAGAGGAAAATTTTAAAAGTGTTGTTAATGGAGAATTAAATTGTTTGTATTAATAATATGTTTAAAACAGTGAGTTGGTAAATAGAAGAAAATAATAAAATTTAAATGGATGGAGTAAGGATGAGGGAGAAATGAAATTTAAATATGATGAATTATGGTAAGATTGAAAATGATGAAAGGAGGAAAGAGATTTTTGGTAGAGTTATTTTGATAAATAGCGGTTTATTGTATATTAAATGTATTATGTAATAAATTAAAGAAGAGTAAGGGGAGTAGGAGTAGGTAGATAAACTGTATAGTTAGATTTATAAGATATAGTGAGAAAAGTGGTGTGTTAGTTATTGTATTTGTGAAAGTGATAAATGAAGGGTGTGATAAAGAAGATATAAAGAATAGTAGATGTGTGAAAGTTATGAGTATAAGTGTGTATAATATTTTTAGTTATAGTTTTGTATATATATTGATGATGTTGGGGAGATTTGGGATGGGGGGTGGGTTTGTATGTTGAATGAGTAGAGATGATAAAGGAGAAGTGAATTCAAAAGGTGAGGGTAGAGATAGAGGAAAGTTAACGAGGAGGATGATAAATAGGTATGGATGATATTAGTTAGAAATAGGTTATTAAATGGATGTAGATAATAAATGACAGGTAGGTTGTGTAGAGGGGTAAGTATGTAGAGGGTTGGGTATAGGATTGATAATGGTAGAGTGGTGAGGTTTAATGATTAAGATATTAATGATGATTTAAGAAAAAAAGGTGTAGGAGATTTGTGTGGAGGTATGGGAATGACTTGGGTTATGGGTTAAAAATGTAATAGATGTAGTTATTATATAAAAATGTAATGTTAATTGTATGGTGAGGTGAGGGTGAAAGTAGTTGTGTGTTGGTAAATAGTTATTAGTTGGTATTGAATGGAAAATTAATTTAATAAGTGTTGTATATTAGGAATTTGATATATTAAGTAGTTAGGTTGGGGGGGTTGTTGGGTTTGTGTTTGGGTGTGTGGGGTGTTGTAATATATTGAGAGTGTATAAGATTTAATAATAAAAAAATATGTATGATGTAAATTATAATGTTAGTAGTTGGTTAGAGTGAAATAAGAAAATATGAATGATGGAAATATGATTTGATATGATGAAAATAAGCAAGGTTGAGTTAAGTGGTAAGTGATTAATGAAAGGGATTAATGAGTAAAGTTATGAAGGAAAAAGTGAGATTGTATGTGACGTGAATTATTGAGTTAGATAGTTTATGAGAATTAAAAAATGTATAAGTGTATTTTTATGTGTATGAGTGGAGATAAGATTGGAGGAAGGGTTGATATGTATATGAAAATGAAGATTGATATTTGTTTAAGATAATTGGTAAGTAGAATAGTGGAGTTAAAATAATGTGGAATAATATATTTAACTGATGGTATTGATGAAGTGATAGTGTTATTGATAAAAATAGGAGAGTGGTTGAGAGTTGGTGTAAATATATGAATTTTGATATTGGGAGTAATGTGTATAAATGAAGTATTTATTGTAAAAGTAGGGTAAGGTAGTGAAGGAGTATAAAAAAAATATTGAATTTATCTTGAGTAGAATTTTAGTTAATAATGTTTTAGATTATATAGTTTATGTAATTAAAGAAGAGAATAGATGTGAAAAATTAAGGTGAAGAGTAGATGAGAGATGATGGTACATTGTTGATATTTAATGTAGAATGTGAGAATAAAATATTAGGGGAAGAAATGAAGTATGTGGAGTAATAAAGAAGAAGAAGAGGTGTATGTGTGGTAAAGGTTAGTAGTTTTTGTAATAATGTAATAATATAATATGTGTATGGTACGTTGTGAGTTGATAATAAAAATTGTTTGAAATTAGAAGGCAAAAGTGATAGTGTATGTCATGAGGAATGGGTAAAATTCGATTAAGAGTAATGTGTTAGTGGAGGTGAATGGGAGTGAAGGGAGAAGGTCCAATTATATTATAAGTTAATTTGTAGGAGTTGTTGTTTATTTTAAGTTATTAATTTTTGAAAATATTGGGGAGTGTGTGATGTTGTTTGATTGAATTATAAAGTAAGTTTTTGGATTTTATTGTTGAGTATGTATATGTATAGAGATAATAATTAATATTAATGGATGATAAGAGTGTAATGGGAGGAAGTAATTGAAAAAAAGTATAAAAATTTGGTGAGTATTAAAAGAAGTTGTTAATATAGTTTAAGAAGAGGATGTAGTGTAGGCAGAAGGTTGATTATTATATAGTAAGGAGGAATTTTAAATATAATGTTAAAAAGTGGAAATCGAAATTGATTAGGATGTGAAAATGTATATGATGAAAAGAGGAACGGATTGTTTGTCATTGTGTAGGGGACGGAAGTGTAATTGTAGAATATAGATGTTATTTAGTATGAAAGGGGTGAGAGGAAGGTGGTTGGATATGTAAAGATTGAGTTAATATGTAAAGGAGGGTATAAATAGAATTAGTTTTTATATAATTAGTTAATAGTAGGTATAAAGTGAGGAGTAGTGAGGGGAAGATGAGAATATAAGAATAGAATGGAATTGTATGTTTATGTGTATAAAGAAAATTAAAAGTAGTAAAGGAAGAGTGGAGTAAGGAATAAGGTATGATGGAAATATTAAAGGGTTAGAAAAGTAAATTGTTTAGTTGAACGTAAAATAAAGGTTTATAAATAGAAGGAAAAGATATTTGTGATGTGTAGGAGATAGAGAAGTTGATTGTATGATGTGGATATGTAGTTAATGAGTGAGATAATAATGTGGAGGAGGGATAAGAGTATATTGTTTAATGGAGAATGGGGTGTAAAATAATGAATGTGAAGTGAAAAGGTGTAGTTAAAAAAAGTAAATTTTAGAGAAATGGAAAACGGGTAAAAGGATGAAGAAGTTAAGGAGAAAGAAGGATAATAAGTTTTGTAAATAATAAATATGTAGTGAGTTTAGAAGATGGATAATAAAAGAGATAGTGATAGAGGAAGTAGGAAAAAAGTATGATGGAAAGTAATGTGAGGAGTAATGATGATAAAGAATAATGTTTGAAATATAATATTGTGGGAGAGAAGAATAAAGGGAGTAATAGATAAAATGTGAGTGATTTGTGAAATTGTGTAATTAATGTAAGAATCTGTTGAAAGTATAAATTAGTGTGGGGAATAGGTGTGAGTGAGTGTGTGAAAGGAAGAGAGTAGAGAAAGTTAAGAGTGGGGGTGAGAGGTGGGAAGTATTAAATGGGTAAAAATATTGATGTAATATATGTAGTATGGGAGATAATGGGATGAGTGTGTGATATATGATGAAGAAAAAGATAGTATGATTAAGATTATAAGATTAGAGGAGAGCTATGTATGATAAAAGGTGTGGAGGTAGGTAGTATGAATTTATAAGGTGTGAGAGGGGGCACGTGCAGTTAGTGGTTGAAATTAATCTAATAAAGATTAGAATGTAGTAAGAGATGAGAGGAAGAGAAAGGGTTGGAATGTAGGAGGTATAAGGATGGGTGGTAATTGAATAAGAGAATATGAGGTATTATATATATAAGGTGAAGAGAAGGGAAGTGGAGGGGCTTGAGTGAGGAGTGAATGTGTAAGGTGATCTGTATTTGAGAAAATGGGAGAAAATAGTAATGTGTATGATGTGAGAGAGATAGTAAATACGATGGTATAAGGCGTGTAAAGAACGGTGTTAATTGAGTAAAAAATTGAGAAAGAGTTGGGAGTGAGAAGGTAAAAGTTGGTGTAGTGTATGGTATGTGAGGAAGATATGAGGCAGAAAAGATTAATAATTAGATGAGTGATGATATTAGGGTGTAAGAGGTGTGTGGGGGTAAAAGTAGAGTGGGAGAGGTGAGTGAGATGGTTTAAGTGAGTTAGTTAGGAGTTATATTGTGATATAGTATTTATAATGTGGAAGTAATGTAATAGATGAAGAGGAGGAGGAGTGAAAGTGGAGTTTGGATAAGGTGTAATTATTGAAGAAGATCAAGGATTGTTAAGTTTATAGGAAGTAAATGAAAAGAGAGAGGAGGCGTAATAGAGGGGGGGTAAGTGATAGTAGTGAGAGTAGAGTTGATAAGAAGAGTGGTAGTAAGAAGCAAGTTGTTGATGTAAGAAATGGAGAGGTATGGAAATGATATAGGAGGATAGGAAAGAGAGTGAAGAGGATTAAGGGGGCGGTGTAAATTGAATTGTTGTTAGTGGGAAAATAAGTGGGGAAGAGGGAAGAAAGAGGGAATAAGTGTAGAAGTGATGGAGGGTGAGAGAGCGAGTTGAATATAAGAATGGAAAGAGTGATGTTTGGAGAGAGGGGAGAGTGAAAAGAAAAGTATGGAGAAGGGGGAATGTGTTAAAAGGGAAGAAAGGGATCTATGGTAGAAGTAGTTAACTTATAGAGATAGATATGGAGGAAGTAGGAGAGAGAAAGGTGAAAAGAGAGTGTATGAGAAGTTGATAGAGTTAAGTGCAGTGGGGGAGTTTTAAGATTTGTAAGAGGAAGGAAATGGTGAGAGAGGGGGAAAATGGAATGAGTGGCGAGAAAGTAAAGAAGCTGTATTAGTTATAGTGTCATAAAATGTGATAAGAGATTGGGATGGGAAGGGGTAGGGAGGATGGAAGAATATGAGAGTGGAGATGGTGGAAGGATATGATTAGTTATGAAGGTGAGTAGTGTGATGAGTAGGGAAGGGGAGGATAGTGAGATTGGTTGAAAAAGGCGGATAAGAATGGTTAAGTAGGTTAATGTAGGTTGTGGAAGAGATAAAGTTACTGGAGTTGGTATGTAAATTAATAAGGGAGAGGAAGAGAAAGTGTAAGTTAAAGTGAAGGAGTGAGTTAGATGTTTAGCGTTGATAAGTTATGAGTTGTATATTGTAAGGTATTGGGGTGAGGAGGTGTAGCAAAATGTAAATGGAAATAAGTAGTGGTGTAGGGAGAAGAAGTATTGTGAATATTTTGGATTAATAATAAATCAATTAGGAAATAGATGGAAGGGAAAAGGTGAAGGGTAGGGGGGGAATTTAGAGGGATGTATGGGAGAGAGAAAGGATGTAATGTGTAATTGTGGAATGATATTGTAATATTGAATAAAAAATGAAAGTAAAAGAATGCGAGGAGGAGAAAAGGGGGATATTGAAGAGAAATGTAGAAAATGTAATAAAGTAAATATTGAATAAATTGAGTGTGGGTGGTGGGGGTGTTGTGGGTTGTGGAAAAAGTGGAGAAAGGAGTAATAGGTGGGGTCGTATTTAAATGTATTTGATAGATAATGAATTTTAAGTAATGTGATAATGAAGTAGATAAGAAATAAAGATAAAGATTATAAGTGTTGTAGGTTGTGTGAGGATATTAAGTTGTATTATTAGAGATAAAGTATAATGTAAATGTATTGTAAAGTATTGTGGCAAGGGTGAGAAGGAGATAGTGGAGAATTAATAAGTAAAGGTATTAAAAAATGGGAATTTGTATGAATTAATGAGGAAAGTGAGTAGATGAGAAGGTAGAAGATGAGATGATAAAATGAAGAGAGGTTGAAGAGTTTTAATTGGCAAAGTGGGGTTAATTTTTAGGAATAATGAAATAAATGGTTGATAGAATGGAAAATGGGAGTGGAAGGATAGGGAGTTGATGAAGTTGTTATGGAGGAAAGGAGGTGAGTAAGTTGATGTTAAGTGACGATAAGAAAGGAGAGAGAGAGAGGTGAATAAAAGTGTTTTCTCCAATGTTTTAGAATTTGTGTAAATAATAGTGTACATGAAAAAGTGTGTAAATTGTAATGGAGAGTAGATAATGAAATGGGGTGGATGTTTGTGTAAAAAGTGGGAAGGGTGAGAATAAAATGAGTTGTAAAGGATGTGTTTTATGGTGAGTGGTTGAAGATGAGAATAGGAAGATTAGAAAGAAATGTTAGATATAGTTAAGGAAGATGTAAAGAAAGGGAGGAGAAAGAATTGGTTTAATATGAATGGGGGAGGGGGGGAAACCCGGGGAATGTGTGGTGGGGGTTGTTGGTGTATTGGAGTAGGGTGTGAAAAGGTTTATATGTGTGAGATGTGTTGGAGAGAAGAAAAGGTGTGTTGAAAAGAGGGGTGTAGGTGGTGAAGAAGAAAGGAAGAGAGGAAGGAGTGAAAATGAAATACAATATGTGAGAATTTAATTAAGAAAAGTTGTAGTTAAGAGAGGAGGAAGGAGAGGATGGAGGGGTGTAGCAGGAGGGAAGTAATTTGAATGTGAAAAATAGAAAAGGAGGAAATGTTAGGTAGTGTGGAAGGGATGTAGGGTGTGTATGAGTGTGGTGTGGAAATGTAATGTGAATGAAGTTGAGTAGAGATGTGTGGGAGGGTATATATTTAAATTTGAATGGTGAGTGAAAGGGAGGGTGGAGTGAGATGAGGAGAAAATGGGGGGGAAGGGTGGTGTGTATAGGTAGTAAAGAAGTTATTAATAAAAAGTTTGTATAATGTAAAAAGGAAGAAGGAAGTGAAGAAAAAAGAATTAAAGGTGTGAAAAAGAATGGTATAATTAGTTATTTGGTGTATTAAAAAAAAAAAAAAAGTGAAAAAGTCTAGTGAGGAGGTGAAGGAGGTTAGGGTTGTGAAGTTGTGAATGAGATGAATAATAGTATGAGTGTAAATGTGTTAAAGTTTATGAATGTGTTTAGGTGGTAAAAGGGATAGGGATGAAAGATGGGGATGAAGAAATGAAAAGGAAGAAAAGTAGGGTGATGTAGATGGTATGTTATAATGGAGTGAATGAAAGGTGGAAAGAGTGAATGGGGATTATGTGTGGATAAAGAAAAGAAGTAGATGATTGTTAGATGTATGATAATTGATGAGAAGTAAATGTTATGAAATGTTATATAAAATGTATGAGGAAGGAGAAGATGGGGGAATAGTGTGTGAATGATTTAATGAGAATGACGAGGAGATGTATATAGAGAGTATAATAAATTAAGGAAGGATGAGAAGTGTTTAGTATAAAGTGTGTAAAGTTGATATTTTGTTTTGGGGGTGTAAGTGGTAAGGATAATATAGAGTATGGAAGATGAAACTGAAACATGGTAGACGTAAGAAATAAAGAGGATGTGTGAATTTAAAAGAGTGAATATTAATTAAGATTGATATTATTTAAATGAGGGAGAAAAGAAGAGGTGTCTTGGGGATATGTTTAGGTATAATATTGTTGTTAAGTAATAATAAAGTTTTTGATTGAAAATAAAGGAGAGGTAAGAGGAGGGTGATTAAAAGGATGGGAGGGGGAATGATGATGTTAATGGATGAGAAGATAGTGGATTTATCAAAAGTTTAATATTAATTTGGAGTGAGGGAAGGGAAACTTTTGGGAAGACTAAAGAAAAATATTGTGAAAGGAGGAATATGGAGAGTTAAGATGTAAGAAAGGGATAGGTGAAAGAGGATGGAGTGGAGGAAGGTTGACAAGAGGTGATATATGAGTGGTAGTGTGAAATGAAGTATAATGGAAGAGATGGTAAAGGTAATGTTAATGAGGAGGAGAGGAGGTAAAGTCTGAGGGGAGAATTAAAAAGTTAGTTTGTGAATTAGGAGATATTGAGTTGGAGGTAAGATAAGAGGTAGAATTAGGAGTATGGGGAGGAAGAAAGGGTAATGTGCGGAGGAGAATAAAAAGATGAGGTAAAATTAGAAGGAGATAAATGGTAAAAAGGAGGGGACATGAGAAGAGGAAAAAAAGATTATGAGAAAGAGAAGGGAAGATTGAGTTTGTAGTAGATAGAGAAGAATACGGAAAGAGGGATATGAAGAGAGGGAGAAAGAAGAAAAAAAAGAGGATGTTAATTTAGGGGTAATGGTGAAAGAAATTAATAGAATAAGTAAGGGTATAGGTAATGAAATAAAGGAACGAAAGTGGGGATGTGAGTGAGATAAATAAAGGGGAAGGGGGGGTAAAAAGACAGGGGAAGGGATAGTTGTGAGGAGTAGAAGGGGGTAGGAAGAAGGGGTGTTATGGAAAGGATGATTTAGGATGTGGGAGAGAGATATAAGAGGAGAGGGGAGAGGGTAATGTGAGAAGTTAGTGGATGTAATTGGATGTAGTAATTGAGGTGTTGATTTAAAGGGGTTAAAGGAGATTAGAGAGGGAGAGGGGATAAGGAGCGAGGGGTGAGGATGGAAAGTGGAAAAGTGTGTATGAGAGGAATGATAAGAGGAAGGAGAAAATGAAAAAAGTGAGGAGTCGTAGATAAAAGAAGGGGAGGGGGGGACGGGGAGGAGGGAAAGAGGGTGAAAAAGGAGATAAGAAAGGGATAGAAATGTAAATGAGGGGAGGGGGTGAGAGAGTGAAAGAATAAGTGGGTGGGAGATATATGAGAGGGAGGAGTGAGTTGAGAAGGAAGTAGGTATATGGAGGGTGAGATGATATGAGGGGAAGGTTTAAGGAGAGAGAAGAGGGGAAGAAGGGAGAAGTTGCAGGGGGGGGATGAGACAAGTAGAGAGTGCGGAGAATGTGGAAGAAAAAAAAGAAATAAGGAAGTGGGAGAAAAAGGGGGTGTGGGGGTATGGGATAAGTTGGAAAAATAGGAGGAAAAAGGTATTAAGTATTGGTGGAGTGGGTAAATCAGAGAGGGGTGAGTGAAGGATGGTTGGAGTGGGGGTGGAAAGAGTTGAGTTATATTGTTTAGTTGGTGTGGGGTTGGTAGAAGGTTGGGAGAGGTTGGGTGGGGTTTGTGGGGTGTGGGAGGTGAGGTGGTGGGGGTTGGGTGTGGTTGTGTTTTGAAATGAGGGTAGTGTGGTGGGAGGTAAAGAATGGGTGGTAGTGGAGGAAGAGAATTTATGAGAAAAGGAGAGAGAGAAGGGAGAAAATGGAAGGAGGATAGAAATTGTAGTAAGTGGTTGAAAGAATAATGGAAGGAGAGTGAGTAAGAAGAGAGAGGGTTGAAAGAAGAAGGAAGTGGAGTGGGTGAAAAATTGGGATGATTTGTGTAAAGAGAGGGGAGAGGAGATGTTTGGTGGGGGGGTTGGGAGTAGGAAAATAATGAAGGGGGATGGAGCAAGAAGTGAAGTGGGGTGAGAATATGGGAGGGAGGTGAGGATGAGGGAAAGGTAGAAATAAGATAGGAGAAGGGAAGGGATAGAAAGGTTAAGGAGGAAGGACAGAGGGATGAGTGTGTATTGTGGAAATAGGGAGGAGTAAATAGGGGGAGGAAAGAGAAGTAGAGAAGTGAGGGAAAGATAAAAGGGTTGTAAAGATGAAGGGAGTTAGTGTAGACGTAGGGGGGTAAGTATGGTAAACGGAGAAGAAAGAGGAGTAATGAAAATGAGGGAGGAATGAGGTGGGGTACTTGATAGATATGAGATGTGATTGGTAGGGATATGTACAGAGAAGGGAGGAGGTAAATGAGAAGATATTATTGAGAGTATGAGAAAAAGAAGATAGTGGAGGTAGGTAGTGAAAATGAAGGAAGGGTGAGGTGGAGATAGGTGAAAAAGAATGGAAAGATGAAGGTGTAGGAAGAGGAGGGGTGTGATGGTAGATGGAAATTGATTAATAATTGTGAGGTAAGGAAGGAGGTGGTAGTGGTAGGAGAATAGAGATAATGGAACAGGTGTGAAGGAAGATGTGTGTAAAGAATTATGTTGAGTAAGAAAAGGGGGAAGTTAAGATGGGAAAAAAATATGTGAAACAGGGGGAGAAATGTGTATAGTGGGGAGGGAAGGGTGTAGAAAGTATGGAATAAATGGTGTGATAGAATTTAAATGGGAAATTAAGATGTAAACAGAGAGGAGGGAGGTAATGGGTGTAAAGGGAATATGTGGTATAGTTGAAGGAATATAATGTGAAGATGGTAAATATAGAATTGAATGATAATTAATGATGAGGAATGGGTAAATGAAGTAAATGTGGTTGGTAAAGAAGGAAGGAGAAGATATATGATGAAAAATTGAAATAAATAGTAAAAGGTGAGGGTAGATGGGGTAATATTGAACGGGGGAAAAAGAAAGGATGTAGATAAAGGGATGGTAGTTATGTTGAATGGTAGTGTAGATGTAAGAAGGGAGAAGAAAGGAAAGAGGTGGGTGTAGTGGTGATAAGAAAGGGTAAATGGGAATAGTTAAGAGAGTATTAGTTATTGGTATATTAAGTTGGGTCTGAGAGGAATGGAAGATGATAATGGGATGGGATAAGATGTATGTGAATTTGATAAGAATAAATGATAATATTGGTAAAATAAATCTGTAGAGGAGCGTAGGGAGGGTGGTAAAGAAAGATGTTGAAGTTTTAAATGGTAGGAAAAGTGGTAAGAGGTGAATGTATTAAAGGGGAGTTGAATTGAAAAAGAAGAGGACTGGAGGAAAAAGTGGGGGGTAAAGAGAAAGGTAAGAGTGTGGTAAAGGAAGGAGGTGGTAGTTGTATTAAGGATATGAAATAAGGATGGAGTGATGGGGGAAAGAAAGGGAGGTAGAGATAGGAGTGAGGAGAGTGTTCGTAGGTGAGTGGGATGAAAATGAAAAAATATATAGTAAGTGTAGAGAATAGTGGTGAATAAAAAAGGATGAGAATGGAGAGAGAGTGGTTATGGAACAGAAAGAGGGGAGTAGTTGTGGAGAGTGGTAGTGATTGTTGGAATGTATAAGAGGGGGAGGTTTGAAATATTGATGGTGTGGATATGTATGATGGAGAGAAAGGATGTAAGTAACTAGAATGTAGTAGTTTGGATGATATGTTATATAAGTAAATTAGAAGGAGAGGAGAGAGAGTGGGGTGAAGGGGATAAGGAAAGGAGAGATTGAGAAGGAAAAGTTGATGAAATGAAGAATGGGATGAGAATGGAAAGTAGTGGAGTGAGTGTAGGGGGAAGGAGAATTTAGTTGTGTGAATTTTTGAAGAGTGAGTAGTTGTGTACTTGGAGAGAGGTGGTAATGATGATGATGATGTGTAAAGGTGTATAAGAAGAGAAAAGGGATGAGAGAGGTGTAAAAAGGAAAGTGAGGATGGTGGGTAGTATTTTTTATTGAAATGTATATTAGTAGTTTAGTATGGGGGAAAAGGGGGGGAAAAGGTGGGGGTTGGGGGAAGGAATTGGAGATGAGATGAAAGATGAATGAAAATGAAGTATGGGAAGTGTATGGGTAGTTTAGTTGAGAAGAGGTGAAAGATGAGGAAGAGAATGAGATAAAGTGGAAAGGGGTAGGGTAGTGTAGGGGTGTGGGAGAGTAAGTATGTGAGGAAGAAGTAGTAGGGGAGAGAGCAGAAAAAGGTAGGAGTTGTAAAGTAAGGGAGAGGGTAGTATGGAATGTGTATATAATTGTTGTGAAGATGTAATGGGATAAATTAGATATTAAGAAGGTAAGGTGGGGTTATATAATAAGATGTGATTAAAAGATGAGTATAGAGATGAGAATGTTAAAAGATAATTAAAGCTTATGATTTGGTGTTGGTGGAAGTGGGAGTAATGAAAAGGGATGAGAGAAAATGGTATGTGGGGAGTGGATGGATAAGATAAGTTTTAGAGTGAAGGATACGTGAATGATGTAATAGGAGGGGAATGGGGTAAGGGAGGGAATGAGGAATAAGGTGTGGGTGATTTTAGATAATAGTTTTTGTAAAATGTTATGTTTATAAATATAATATATTGGTAATAAATTAGAGTAATTTAATTATTGGAAGTAGAAGAGAGAAGATAGGTGTGTTTGTAAGGAAGATGGAATATGAGTGAATAGTAGGGGAAAAGTTGTAGTAGATAGGAAGAGGAAAATGAATGAAGAGAGAGAAGGGGAGAGTTGTTATAGAATATGAAATTTGGAAGGAGTGGGGTTTTATGGGAAAGGAAGGTAGTGTATTTAAGGATATTATTGGTTTATAGAGAGAAATAGGAAGGTTAGAGTGGGTGGTTGAGGATTAGAGGATGGTGTAAAATTTTTGTTAGGGTGTGTGATATAGTTGAAGTAAATATATTAAGTGTAGTGTATATATTGATTTGATTAAGTGGAGAAGGGGTAGGATGTAGATGAAAAAGTGATGTTTATTAGATTAAATAAAGATTTTTGATAAATTAAGTGAGATGAATGTGGTTATATTATATATTTGGAAGGGGCGAGGAGTAATGAAAGTGTAGAAATATAAATGTAAATAGGATTTTTTAGTTTAATTATTTATATGAGTTGGAGTGAGACTGAAGTTGATGTGGAGACAGACGGAGAGTTGAGATGTGAGTAAATGTGAAAAAGATAGTGAATGTGAAGTATGAGTATTGAAGTTGGGGTGTGAATGATGTGTATTGTAGTTGAGAGAAGAAGAAGGGTGTAGATGATGGTATTAGAATAGGATGGTGGTGGGGGGAATTAATTATTATATGATTTTGTAAGGATGAGAATGAGAGAAATAAAGAGAAGTGAGAGATAGAGTTTAAAGGGTCAGTTGGGGATGGAGTAGAATATATAAAGAAAATGGTATGTGTGTGTTTGAGAAGGGGATGGTAGTGTTGTGGATATGTAGAAAATAGTGGGAAAAGAAGGGAGGGGTGTGTGGTAGAAAGGAGAATTAATGTGTGAAGTATTTAGAGAGTGAATTTTTATTGTAAAGTTTTAGATGTGAAATAGGGATGTGAGAGAGGGATAGATGTATTGAATAAGATGAAGTTAGAAAGAGATTATAAAGGAAAAATTGGTAAGTTGAATGATTGTAAGATTGTGAAGAGTAATATGGTTAGGTAGAGTAAGATGGTTGTTTGGTTGGGTGGAAGGAGAAAGGGAGAATTGTGGGAAAAAAGGGGGTTGGATGGGGTTTAGGAAAGTGAAGAGGGGGTAGGAGGAGAGAGTGGAAAAAAGGTGTAATGTTGAATTATATAGATAGGAGATTAGAGAGAGTGGAGTAAGATGAGGTTTAAGTATAATAGAATTAAGGGTTGTTAGTGAGTTGAGTAAAGAATAGGATGGTTAAATTGTAAAAGGTGACGTATAAAAGTTGAAGTTGAGGAGGATAAGTAGATATGATGGGTAGGTAATATGTAGTGAGAGTGATTTAATTATCAGGATTAGAGTGTGGGTTGATGATTAGTTTAGTATAGTGGGGTGGGTGTTTGCTGTGGAAGGGTGAAGAGGTTAGATAATGTATGTGTGAGAGTGAATGGAGTAGTGGAAAGTTGAGGTGATGTGGTGGATGAGGAGTGTGGGTGGTTGGTAAGGGTGGGTAGGGAAATAAGAGTAAGAGAAAATGTGAAAAGTTTAAAGGTAGATGAGTAATTTTAGTTGGTGTGAGTAGTGATGAATATAGATATAGGGGAGGGTGTGGAGACAAGGGTGGAATGAGAAAGGTGAAGATGGTGTGAAGATGGGGAGTAGGGTAAGAGAGAGGTGAGAAGAGAGTGGAGTGTGTTAAAAGAGAAAGAGCAAGTGGAAAAGTAGGAGATGTAGAAAGTGGGAGTGATGTAAGTGGAAGAGGATATAAGGATGAAAATATTGATTATAATGAGGTGGATGGAGATGAGGTTAGGAGGTTGTGTTTGGTAGATGGATAATTTAAATGTGGAGTAAAATTTGAAGAAGAGTGGAGTAGTAGTAAACGGAATGAGAAGTTGAATAGAGGGAAAGATGATATAAGGTTGGGAGAATGAGAAAAAAAGTTGTAATGGAGTTAGAGAATATAAAAGTAAAGATGTTGAAAATAGTTATGAAGAGGAGTGAAAAAATGGGGATGAAAGGTGAGTAAACGATTGGAGATGAAGATGATGTATTAGAGGTTTGTGAATAAATGATAGATAATTATTTTTGACGAGAAAGGGTGAAGTTGAATGAATGGAAGAAGAGGAGGTATGTAGAGTAACTTATTAGGTTGAGGGGTGGAATGTTGGGGGATATTAGAGTAATAGGAGTAGTGATGATGGAATAGTAAATGTTGTGTTGTATTGTGAAATTTGTGAGAACGGGGTGTTTGGTGATAATAAGGATGTGTGGAGATGTGATTGTTTAAGAAATAAAGGTTAGTGGTGTAAGAGTAGTGAATAGGAATGTGTTAAGTTGTGAAAGAGTATATAGGTATAGATGTTGATAGTAAGATTTATTTGGAAGAAGTAAGTAGAGTGGGAAGTGGAGAGTAGTATTGTTTTTTGAGTAGTTAAATGGGGTGAATGTAATTTAAAGTGGTCATTTTTGAAGGTAGGAAAGGTAGTAGGAAGAAGATATTAAAAGTGAATAAGTGTGAGTTATAAAGGAGTGTTATGGAGTATGATTAAAATTAAATTGAGGATATAGTAGGGGGGAAGTAAGGGGAGGAGAGGAGTTAGAATTGTAGGTTTGAAGTTATTTGTTGAAGTAGAAGAATGAAAGTTGTTGAAGGAAGGGTGAAAGGGAAGTTAAGAAAAGGGGATAGATGGAGGAAGAGGAGGTGGGATAAATGATTAGAATAATTATGAGTGGAAAATGAGGGTGTAGTTGTAAAGTGTTTGTATTATAGTATAAAGGTGTGGGTTAGAGTGGGGAATAGAGAGTGAGGAGGTTTGTTATGAATGTGTGATATTTAATGAAAATATAGTGAAAGTGTATATAATAGTATTATTAAAGAATTTGTAATTTAAAAAGGAGGGAGAGGTGGAATAGAAAACTATATTTTAGGGTGTGTGGTTATCATTAATTTAGTGTTGATTGTATAATAGTATATTGTGTAGTAAAAATGAAGAAAGTGGGTAAAGTATAAGATAGTAGGTTAATTTAATGATGAGAATTATAGGGTGAAGTTAGTATAGGAAGAATGAAATGTAAATCATGGTTGAAAGAGTGTAGAGTGTTAATCGATAGTGTAATTAAAGGTGTAAGGGGAATGGATAGAAATAGTAATTAAGGAGAAAGGGGATGTGGGGGGAGGAAATATGTGAAGAGAGAGTGGAATAAAAAAGAGAGAGTTTAGAAAGAATGATTGATGTGGTTTGTATAGTAAAAAGATAAGTGAAAGAAATGGGAGAGGTATTGGAAGAGAAGAGTGAGGTTGTGGGTGGAGATATAGTGAGGTGGATTGTGGTATAATTGATGAGGTTGAAAAAGCAAGGGGGATGAGAGGAGAGAGATGAAGGAGTTGTGAGTGAGTATAGAGGTATAAATGGAAGGGTAAGTGGGGGTAGTGATGTATAAATTAGAAGGATTAGGTGTTGGAGATGAGAGGGGAGGAGGGTGTGTTAAGAGTATGTGATGATTTTAGGAAAGAGTTTTAAGTATATTAGGAGAGATTGGATGGGAGATGGGGATGAAATGGTGGGAGAAGAGAGTAGGGCGGGAGGAGAGATTGGAATGTTGGGTAAGAGGTGTATTAGAGAATATGAAAGTGGAAAAAATGATAGGTAGATGTAGGTAAGAAGGGGAAGGGAATAGGGGGGGGTGAGTAAAGTATGTAAGGAAATGTTTTAGAAGTGAAGGAATTATTGTGTGTATTTGTTGTGGGTATTAGGGGAGGACAGAGTGGAAGGGGTGTGGGTGAATGAGATTAAGGTGTGGATTAATTTGATGGAGTAAAAGTGAGATAAAAATTGTGGTGGCAATTATAAAAAGAAGGTGTAAAATGTAGAGGGGGGTATAGAGTATTAGTAGTGATAGTATAATAGGTATAGTGATTGATAGAAGTTGGGTATATGTTTAAGTAGAAGTGTGGTTGGGTTATGTTTGTAATGATAGAGGGTTTATGTATATAATAGTGGTGTAATAATGTAAGAAGTAAGTAATAGTGGAAAATAAAAAATGGATAAATTTAAATAAAGAGGAGGAAAAAAGTATAATAAAAAAATGGAGAAGTTGTTATATTATAATTATGGGTAATAAAAGTTATGATAAGGGAGTTGGAATTTTGTGAAGGGTGTGTGGTTTGATGTAGTAAGAAATTGTATAAATTATTTAAGTAAGAAAATGGATGTATAAAGAGAAGTGATGATAGTTTAAATTGGTAGTGTGAAAGTGATTGAGGAGGGGGGGGAAGGGGAGAGGGATGGTTAATTTATAGGTAGAATGGAAATTCAATGAGATTAAGAGAGTAAGGATAAATTTAAAGTTGGATTATAAAAGGTGAGGATGTGTTTATTATTTGTATATAGAATGTTTGTAGATTATGTTATAGTTAAGATGATGTAAGTATTAAGGGTAGGGGTGAAGAGTGTGTGGGGTTGTGGATTGGATGTATGTAGAAAGTAAAGAAGTAATAATAAAATAGACATTAGAGTAAGTAATGAAATGTTAATAAATATGGTTTTGAGTAGGGAGTTTTAAGTTAATTATTATAATTGATTTAGAATGAAAGTGTAAATTAATTATTAATAAATAAATAATTATATAGTAATGAAGAATATAGCTAAAATTGATTTTTTATGTATTTATTATATTTAATTTTTTATTTTTTTATTAGTATTTTTTATTGATTTGTATAAATAAACTATATGGGTGAGATTTAGATAAAATATTTATTAATATAATATTATAATTTACCCCTAAATGTGTGGAAAGAAAAAAGTGTTTAAGTAGTGTATTGTGTAAAGTGAAGAATTTGAGTAATTAAATAGTAGTGAAGTAGGTAGATATAGTACAGAAAATGAAAGAAATGATTAGGAGGGAGAAGTTAGTATGGGGTAGAGGTATATTATAAAGAAGTTTTAATAATGAATGAATGTAGGGTGGATAAGTGTTAATGAGTAGAAGTGAGGATGAGAATATAAAAGAGAAAAAAAAAAAAAATTGTAGGTAAGATATGATGATAGTTAGTTAAATATAAGGTAAATGAGGGTTTAAGAGTGGGAAAAATTATAGTGTAAGAAAATAATATAAAGTGATTGATTGTAATTATTTTGAATATAATGTATATTAGGTGTGAAGTAAAGTGAGGAAAAGTATGAGGAAAGTTGAGGGGGGTAAGTTATAGTATAGGACGAGTTATAATGATTTAATGAGAAAAGTATTTTTAAAAATTAGTAAAGGTGTTGAAAGAAGATAAATTGTTGGGTGGTGGATGAGTGTGTGTATTAATATGGTTTGTGTGTATATAATGAAATAGGGAGAATAGTTCTTTTTGTAGAAATTTGTTAGTCTTGAAAGAGTGAGGTAGTAAAGAAATGATGGGATGGTTTGTAGTATTATATATTTGATAATGAATTACTTGTTTGTAATGGAATTGTGTGAATAGATATAAATGATTTAGATGGTGCTGTGTGATATTTAGGAAGAGTGGATAAGTTGATATAAAGTGAATTAAGATGTAAAAAAATTATAAGTATAATGTGTAATGGTATTTAGAAATAATAGGTTTAGTATAGGAGATTAAATAGGTGAATGGTTTTTATACTGTTATTATATATATATAGAATGTGTAATTAATATAATATTAGGTAAGTAAATACCAGAAGGTTATTTTTTAATTATGATTTTTGTGTTAATATATTTTATATGATGAAGTAATGTTGGAATGATGATTATAAAAATATGAATTTATTGTGGTTGAAATTATAAAATAATGTATTATTTTGATAGTATTTCTTGTGAGTAGAAAGTTTATGATGGTTATGAATAATTATAAGGAATTATGTGTGAAGGTAAATGATAATATAAGTAGTAAAAATTATTTAAGAAAAGATAATAAAATAGTTTGTTAAATTTGATAGTTATAATAAGGTGAAGAATAAATAAGAAGGATAAATTAAATTTAATTAATCGATTAATTAATTAGTTTATTAATAGTACAATGAGATAAAATGTATATAGTTATAAAAAAAATTGTTATGATAATTTATTATTATTAATTTTGGCATAATTTAATATGTTGTATTTATGGTGTTATACTATCGTAAAAATGTGGAGAATGAGTGGAGTATAAAGTCAATAATTGGTTGATGTATTCTTTGTCTGTGTTAAAATATGTTGTGGAGTGATTGGTTTTAAGTTGTTTGAAAGTATATGATGTTGTGAATTGAAATTATGATAAAAGGATGATTAAATTTGGTTATTAGATAGGAAGGAAATGATATTATATTGTAATTATGTTTTTTTTAAATATAAATGTAATAATTAAATTAAAATTATTTTTTAAATTAAATTAAGGAGTATAGGCGTGTTTGTTAAAATTATTTTATATATATTTTTGTTTTATTATATAAAAAATGTATGTATAAAGTATGAAATATTTTATAAAGTAATAATAAATAATGTATATAAAAGACATTATATAGTAATTATTTATAATTTACAAAATTTTATTAAAAGTAGAGTATATGTTGGAAGAGAGTAAGATATAAAATATGTTCGGATTGTTTAGATTTGTTTTTTTTATAAAATTAATATTATTTTATGAAATGTTTTAAGAAAGTTATATGGGATAGATTGTGAGTGATGTGGATTATAGGTTGAAGGATAGAATTTAATTATTATATTTATTATTTTTTTTTTATTTTGATAATATTATATTAATAAATGTTATAATAGTGGGGAAGAGTTATATAGAAGATTGTGTTTTAATGTATAATGTAATTAATATAATTATAAATATTTAAGTAATTTTTAAATAAATTTTTTTTATGTTTTTTTTAAAGTTGGTAGGTTGCGAAATTTTATTTTTTTTTTATATAATTTTTAATAAAATTTAATATAGGTTATATGTATGATGATATTTAGAATTTGAGAGTAAGAATTTTTAAATATTTAGTTTTGTTAAGTTTTTTATAAAATATTATAATGTAATGTAATAAAAGAATAATAAAGATATGATTTATGTAATTATAATGTTGGTAAGTCGTTATATGTGTAATAATATCTGTTTAGTAATTAAATAAAAGTTAAGATTTAGTGTGTGTAGTTGGATTATTTAAAGTGATATATTGAAAATGTGTAGTTTTGACTGATTTATATAATTAATGTTAATCTAGTAATGAATATAAAATAATGTTGAGACAATGAGTTTTGTGGTAAAATTAGAGAATTGTGATGTAGTATATAAAATTTTTAAAGTTGGAAATTTAAGTTTTATTGGTTAGAAGAAATTAATAATTGAAAAATAGTGTTAATAAATAAATTGTTATAGTTAATGTATGTAATTGTATATTGTATGATACTGTTGAGTGTTTGTTGAGGTGTATGTTAATTGTAATGTAAGCGAGTTTGTAAATTAAATTTTAATTATTTTTAATATTTATGATATAAATGGAATATTTATTAATATAAAAATTTATTATATAATTTTAATAATTTTTTAAAAAATAGTGTAAGAATAGTTGTAATATGTGATGTAATGTTATTATAGTATTGGAAAGTATTTATTTAGTGTTTAGTTTAAGTAGTGTAGAAAGGTATATAAGTTTTATAGAGTGTAAATTAAATATAAGTATATTGAAATGGGATTATTAGAAATAGAAATTTAGAATTAGGTATATGTATTTTTTTTTTGGGTGGTAAAAATTGGATTGTAGTAATTATAGAACTTGAAAATATAAACAAATATGATTATATATTTAATATAGTTTATTAATTAAAATATAATGATGTAAATTTAAAGTTAAAAGTAGTTAATAGAAATTATAAGAATGTTAATTTTTTTAATTTTGTCTGATATTGTGAATAGGTATATGGTATATTTAAGATTTATTATTGTATGTTAGTGGGGAGAAATAAGTGAGTTATTATTGAAGTTGATAAGTATTTATATACAATAATTTTTTATAATTAAAAAATTATTTAAATTAAGAGTATATGAGGGGGAGTGTGTATGTATTTGTTTGAGTTTGTATTTTTTATATTAAAGTTGTAATTTTAATTATATTAGAGTGAGTTGAATTATATGAGATATAAAGAGTTGATGTAAAATAAGTATGTGTTTTTAAATTATTATTAGAATGTGTTTGGGTGTTTTTTTTTTGGTTTGTTTTTTGGGGTGTGTTGGTTTTTTTTTTGATTTGGTTTGTAAGTGAATTGTTTTTAGTGTAAAATGTATTTAGATTTTTTATATTAAGTATTGGTGTGTAATGTTGTTTATATTTGTTTAAAAGTGTGGGGATACAAATGTAAATATGTTGTAATAAATGTTTTTTAATAATATAGTGTTTGTTTTGGAGTGTTGAATGATATTTTATTATAATAGGTTGTAGTGTAATGTTTGTGTGTATTTTAATTAATATATAGGTTAAATAATAGATTATGTATTATAATAGTGTGAATATAAATATGTTGAGTAGGAATTAAGTATGAGTAAATAAATTGTATAATTACATTAATTTGTATTAAAGTGGTATGATTAGTATTGTGGTAGTGAGATAGTATAGAATTTTTTTTTATAGATTAGAAATAGGTATGATAAATAAAGGGATGTTTATTTATAGTATGAAAAGTGTTTAATATTGTGAAATAAAAGAAAATGATAATGATAATTTTTATAGAGTTGTATGAGTAGGGGGAATGTATTGAAGATAAGATTATTTTTTTTGATTATTAAATAATATTTGATTTTGTTGATTTTAGTTGTAAATGAGTTGATGGATGATATGAAGTATGTATTGAGTTTAAGGTTATAATTATATTTATTATTAATTTATAATTAAAATAAATTAAAGATAATGTAAATTGTTGATGTGTATGTTGTATAAATGAGATCATAATTTGTGTGAAGATAATATAGTGAATTTTTATGTAGGAGTAGTTTGTTTACAAAAGTTTTATTTATTGAGTATGAAGTTATAAATTAAGATTATAGTGTTATTGTTTATATAGTGTATTTTTGTATTAATTATGTATAAAAGTGTTAAATATATAATAAATTTCATAATTAAATATTGTGTATTGGAGAGTAAAGTAAATGTTGTTTTGATAGATTTAATATTGATTAAAGATGATTATAGAATTCAGATTCAATAGAGTGATTAAAAAATAATATTGAATAATTTGTGTGTAAGTTTGAGTGAGAAGATAATAAGTAGTTAATAAAAGAATGTATGTATTTTTAAGTGATAATAAGTAATTTATATGTATATGTGTGTTGTAATCTAAAAAGGGGGGGGGTAAGTAAGAGATATAAAGAATGTATATAAAATTTGTTTATAAGTATATAGGAAATGAAGATGATAATAATAGTTAATATATTGTGTGTAATTTATTGATTAAAAGAGTGAATGAGGGATAAGATGATTATATTAGTTATGTGTTGTATAATTGTGGTATAGAGTATAATATAAATTTTAATGTTATTTAAAGAGTATTATGTGCGTAGGGGGAAAAATATTTAAGAAAAATGTAATTGGAATGTATAATTTAGAAATTAATATAATGTTTGTGTAAGGAAGTAGATATTTGTTGATAAAGAGGATATTGTGTTAAGTGGGTAGTATGTAATTGTTTGTTTATTTAGAATAATTTTATGTTTATGTGTGATTTAAAAATTCAAGTGAGATGGGAGGAGGTATATAAAGAAATAAGTTATTTATTAATGTATTATATTAAAGATAATTATTGCTTGGGTGGTGAGAAAGAAAGTAAAATGTTTTCGTTAATTATGTAAGTTTGGTTGGGGGGTGGGGGGTGTTGTTTGAGATAGTTGAACAGTAATTTATAGTGTAATTTAATATATTTTATGTTGTGTTTATGTTTATTTGTGATTGATTATTATAGTGAAGAAAGTGAGTAGAGTTAAATTGTTCAATGTTGTTTTTTTGCTAGAATTATGGATATATAAATAATGTTTATAGTGAGTTTTGGATATTAAGAGTAAATTGAGTAGTAGGTGAGAAGTGTGTAATATATATAGTATATTTTTTTATTTTTAGTATTTGATTGAAATTGAATGTTTGGGAAAAAATAAGGAATAGGTTGATGTATGTAATATATTGATATTAATAGTGATATTTTAATAATTTATATGAATAATATATTAATTTTTTGTAAAAGAGTTTTTTTAATTTATATTATGGAGAATTATTAGTTAGAGTAAAGTATAGATTTATAATGTTTGTTATTTTAGAATTTATTGTTGATAATTTTTATTAAAGAAATGGAGTTGTTTGAATGTTTGGTAAGGTGTATATATATGTTGTTTTATAAATTATTTTTATATAAATAAATTATTTTATATAAATGTGATATTGGTAGAGGTGTAAATGGTGGTGATATGTTATTGGTGTATATTATTTGATTTTAGTTAAGAATTAATAATAGATAATATAATTAAAAAGATATTTGTAAAGTTACGTGAGAATGTATAAATGTGTTTATTGATGTTAATGTTATATTGTAATTTTGAATTGGAATAGTATATTTGATTTGGATAGTTATTGGTTGTGGTTATAATGTGGAATAAATTGTTTTGAATGAGTTTATTTATATTAAAGTTTTATATGAGATATATATAAATAAGAGTAGAGTATAAGATTAGAATTTATTGAATATAATAAATAAAGTATAATTTATTAAAATTTAATATAAATTAATATCAATTATTTTTTTAAAAATATTTACTTACATTCATAAATATAATTTTTCAATTAATTCTTTTAATATATTAATATATCTTTTATTATTAATTAATAATTATTTTAATTAAAATTAATTATATATATTAAATTTTATAAATTTTTTTTAATTATATATAAAATAAATTTAACTGTTTTTTTATTTATTATATACAAATTATTTATTATTTTAAAAAATAAAAAAATTATAATCAATTTTTTAACTATTTTATAACATAATTACATTAAATATATAATAGTTTATAAATTTTGTATATTTTTTATAATTAATTAATTAAAACATCATCAGTATTTTATTTATTATAATTATCTATGTAATAATTTAAAATTCAGATTAAATTTTTTTTATATCAAATAATTTAATTACATATAAATATCAATAAATTATATATTTAAATATAATAATGAACTATTATATATAAAATTTAAATCAGTTCATTTTCAAATTTTTATTTAATTATTGTACCAAAGATTAGATTTTATTAAAACATATTAATTATTATAAAAAATAAATTAATCAATAATTAATATTAATAAAAATATAAAAATAATTTTAATATTTAAATTTTAAAAAGTAATTATAAATAATATTATTTTTAAATATTTAATAAATATTTGTATATAGATTTTTTAAATAATATATTTTATTATATATGTGTGTATAATTTATTAAATGTTAAAGATTAAGTTATTATAATTATCGGTATAATGATGTAAAAGGATAGTTTTTTATATATTTAAATATTAAATAATAATTTTAATTAAATGTTAAAAGTTATTATTTTTAATAATATATAATAAATATAAATAATTATTAATATTTAAAAATTAAGAAAATAAATATTTGTTTTATATGAAATATAAAAATATTTTTTATAATTATATGTAAATTTATAATATATTTGATTATTAAATGTATAATTATTATTAAAATATGAATAATAATTAATTAGTATATATAGATTGTTATTTATTTTTATATATTTAATGAGTAAATAAAATTATAATTTTTTATTTTTTATTGATATATTTATACTTTAATAAAAATTTTTTATATATATAATTTAATGATAATTATTTTAATTAGTGTATTTATGAAATAAAATAATTATGTTAATTAATTTATAAAGTAATTTTTAATAAAAATTAAAAAATTTTTATTTATTGATATATTTAATAATTATAATTAAATATTTTTTTAATATTATAATTATTATTATTTATTTAATATTAAATTTTAAATACTAAATAATAAATAATTTAAATATTTTGCAATTATTAATTAATATAAATTTTATAATTTTATAAACTTTTATATTATTAGTAATATATTTTTAAAGTATTTTTTTTTTATTTTAGATAATGAAATATATTAAACAAATATTAATTAAATTAATTAAAATAGTTAATTTAAATATATTGATAATGAATTGTTTTAAATTAATAATGATATAAAAAGATTAAATTAATATTTAAATATATTTAAATTATTTATTATAAATTTTATATTTTTAAAAAATATATATTTTATTAATTTAGTAAGTTTATTAATGATATGTATATTTAATGTAGAAAATTTAATTATTATTGTCTAATTTAAAAATTACATTTAAAATTATATTAAAATAATATTGATATTATTTTGTTATGATTTAGTAATTTATATATTATTTAAAAATTAATAATTTAGTATAATTATTATTATATATTTTTATATTTAATAGATGGTAAGAAATTATTTAGTTAATTGAATATAAGGAAAGTAATGATATATGTTTATGAGTGAATAATATTAATTATAATTTAATATTAATTTTATTAAATAGTATAAAATATATTATTTTTAAAATATATTTTATATTATATTTAATATTATTTTTTTATATATCTTATAAATATTATATTTATAAATATTAATTTTTATTTTATATTTTAATTTAATGTATAATATTTTTATTTATTATTATTTTTATATAAAATTAAATTTATGATTTATATTATTTTACTAATAAATATTTTTTTGGTTTAAATTATATTAAATATTATTTTAATATATTATATATTATTTTAATAAAATAATTATTTTTAGATTATAATTTATATTATTAATTATATAATTTATTTTATATATAATATTAATAGTTAAATATTATATGTTATATATTAAATTATATTTTATAATAATTAATTAATATATATTTTTATATTTATTAATGATAATAATATTGTTTATATTTTAAATATATTAATAATAATGTATTTTTATTTTTTTTATATTTATAATGTTAAATATTTATGTTTGATTTTATATAAATAAGTAATTTTTATAATAATATGTTTTTTAATAATAATTAATTATTTATAAATATTAATATATTGTTATAATTAATTTTATTATGATTATTAATATTTTTTATTAATATTTAAATATATATTATAATTTAAATTATAATTAATTATGTTTATTTTAATAATTTTGAATTATATTATAGATATTTTTATTATATATTTAATTTATATAAATTAAATTTTTTTATATAATAATGTTTAATTATTTAAATAATGAATTTAATATTGTTATATTTTATTTTTTTTAAATTAAATTTTATTAATATTAATAAATTGTTTATATATATTTTTTTTTTTTAAATGTTTATTAAATTTATAATAAATATAAAATATAATATTAATTTTATTAATTTTTTTTTGTATAATTATAATTTTAATATAATTATGTAAATTAATAAAAATTATAATTATTATTTTAATTATAAATTGTTATTATTATATAATTAAAATTATTTTATTTTTATTATATAAATTGATATAATATTTTATTAAAATTTTTATTTTATATATATTATTATTTATTTATTTTATTATTTTAATTAATATAAAATATATTATTTAATATTTTTATATAAATATAAAATTTTTATATTTTAATTTTTTTTTAATTTAAATTATTATAAAATTTTATAATTATATTATATTAATTATATTTTTTTTTTTATATTATATTTTTTTTTTAATTTAAGTATATTTTTTTAAAATATTAATTTAAAATTTTTTATAATTTTTATTATATTTTAAAAAATTTTTATAAAAATTTTTTAATTTATTAATAAAATATTTATTTTTTTTTTTAAATTATTTTTTTAATATTTTTTTTATATTTTATTTTTAATTAATATAAATTATATATTTAATATATTAAATAAATATTATTTTAAATATATTTTATTTTTTAATATAATATTTTATATTTATATTATATTTTTAAATATTATATATATTTAAATTTTTTATAAATTTAATTTAAATTATTTTTAATTATAAATAATATATATTTTTTTATTTAATTAATAATATTTATTAATATAAATTTTTATTTATTATTGATTTAATTTTAAAATAATTTATTTAATTTTATATTTAATATTTATTAAATTATTATTTTTTTATTTTTTTAATAATTTTTATATTATTTATATTATAAATAATAATAAAATATTTTTTTAGTAATATTAATTATATTATTATAATTAATTTTTTTATTTTTAATATTTTAATATAATAATTTTTTGTATTTTTTATTAATTATATAATATTTAATTTTTATTTATTTAAAATTTATATAATTTTTTTATATATTTAAAATTTAAATTTATTATTTTAATTTTTTTTATTTATTTTTTTATATTATTAATTTAATATAATATTTATTTTATATATATATTTATTTATTATTATATAATTTTATTATAAATTTTTATTTAAATAATAATATATATTATATTATTTTTATATTTTTTATTTATTTAATATATTTTAATTATTATTATTTTATATTTAATTATTTTATTTATAATTTATTAATTTTATTAAAATAATTTTTTATTATATATTATATATTTATTTTTAATAATATTATTTATTAATTAAAATTTATATATTATTAAATGTATTTAATTATTTTAATATAAATTATTTATTTTATTTTTTTAATTATATTTAATTTTTATTATGTTTTTTAAATATTTATTATTTATTTAATTTATATTAATATTATTATAATATATTATTTATTTTTTTAATTTTTAAAATTTTTTTGTATTTTTATATATAAATATATTTATAATTAAATAATATTAATTAAATTTAAATTAATATAAATTTAATTATATTTAATTTTGTTTATTTATTAATTTATTATTTAAAGAAATATTAAAATTTTATATTATTTATATTAATTTTTTATATTTATATAATATAATATTTATAATATTTAATAATTTTATTAATTAATAATAATTTTTATGAATTTATATTTAATTTTTTTATAATATTTTTTAAATTATAATATTTTATATTTTATTTTATTATAAATTATTATAATATTATATTATTTTTTAATTATAATAATATTTATTATTTAATATATTAATATTTTAATTTATTATTTTATTATATATAAAATTTATAATTTTTATAATTAATATTAATTATAATTTTTTTTTATTAATTTATTAATTTAAATATTAATTTATTATAAATTATATTATAATAAAAATTATTAATATAATTATATTATTAATTTATTTTTTTATTTATAAAAAATTTTTTTTTATATAATTAATATAATAATTATTATATTTTAATTTATAATATTATAAATAAAATTTATATTTTATATATTTTAATATTTATTTTAATTAATTTATAATAAATTTTTTTTATATTATTTATTTAAATAATAAAAATTATTATAATTATTATATTTTTAATAAATAAATATTAATTATAAAATTATATTTTATTTTAATATTATATTATAATATAATTTAATTATATATATATTAATAATATATTATTATATATATTATTTTTTAAAATTTTTTATTATATTTATTTATATAAATTTAATTTAATATATAATTTATAATAATATATTTTTATTTATTATTAATTATATATAATAAAAATATTTTTTTTAATATATAATTTTTTTTTATTTAATAATAATTATAATATATATAATTATTATTAATATTTATAATTATTTTTATAATATAGTTAATATATTTATTTTGTAAAATTTTATTTAAATTAAATAATATAAAAATATTTAATTTTTTATTTATAATTTAAAAAATATTTATAATTAATTATTAAATATTTATAATTTGTTTAAAATATTTTTTTTATTTTCATAATATATATTTTATTATATTATAATAAATATTTAATATTTTTATTAATTTTTATAATATATTTATTTTATTATAAATTTTAATTAAATTATATAATTATATTTTTTTATTAATTATTATTTTTAATAATTTTTATAATATTATTTTTTTTATAAATATTTTTATTAATATTTTTAATTTAATATTATATATATATTATTTTTTATATAATTAAAAATTATTTTAAATTAATTTTATTTATAATTTAAATTTTATTATATAAATTTTTTTAAATTAATATTTTAATAATTTATAAATTTATAAATAATATATAAATTTTAATAATATTTATTATATATTATATTTTATATTAATATATATATTTTATTAATTTTTTTAAATATATAATAATTTTTATATTTAATATTTAAATTATATATTTAATATATAATTTATATTTTTTATTTTAATATATAAATTTATATATTTATATTTATATTTTAAATATATTAAATATATATATTTAATTATATTATATTATTAAAATTAATATATTAAAATATATAATAATTTTTTATATATATTTTTTATATTATTATATTATTTTATTTATATTAAATATTTATTTTATTATTATATTGTATTTAATTAATATATTATTATTTTTAAATAATAAAATTATAATATTATTTATAATAATTAAAAATTATTTTTTATAATTTTATAAATATTTAATATTTTTATAGTATTTATTAATTTAATTATTTATTAATTTTTATTAATATTATTTTAAATATTATATATAATATTTATATATATTAATAGATTTTTTAATTTAAGTAATTATATAAAATATTTAATAATATATTTTTAATATTATATATTATAAAATTTATAAATTTTTTTTTATTTTTTATTATTTAATTTATTTAAAAATTTTTATTTTTTATATTTTAATTATTAATTTTTATTTAATTATTGTTTTAATTATATTAATTATTAATTTATTTATAATATTGTTTTTTATTGTATATTTTTTTTATTTAATTTAGTTATTTATTAATAAAATAATTATTATACAATGAATATTAAATTATTAATTAATTTATTTTAATTTTTAATTTTTTAATATAAAAAATTTAATTATTAATAATAGTAATTAATATATATTTAAATAATATATTTTATTTAATATATATATTAATTTATATTATTTAATAATATAATATATATTATTAAATTTTTTATTAATTTTTATTAATATTAATATTTATTTTATATTTTTAGATGATATATTTATAATAATATATTATTTATATATAATATATTATATATTTTTAATTATATTTTAATATTAAATTATATTATTTTAATATTTATTTTAATTATCTTTTATATATATAATTTTATTGTTCATTAATATATATTTAATATTTTTTATTAATATTTATTTTTTTATTTTTTTATTTTGTTAATATTTATATTAATTTATATTATATTTATAAATATATTTTATTATATATAAATATAATAATTATATTTAATAATTAATTTTTTTTATTTATTATATTTTAAAATTATATATATTAATTATTATATAAAAATTTTTTAAATATTTATAAAATATTAATTATTTTTATATTAATTAATATATTAATTATATTATTATTATAATATTATTATTATAAAGTTTTTTTATATAAATTATTAATTATTTTTATCTATATAAATTATTTAAAATTTTTTAATATTTTTAATATTATATAAATATTATATAATATTAATTTTATTTAATATATATTATTATTTTTTATATTTTTAATTATTATTTTTTAAATTTATTTATTATTAATTATATAAATTATATTTAAAATTAATATATATATATATATATTTAATTTTTAAATATTAAAAATATAATATTTTTTTTTTTTAATTTTTTTTATATTTTTTATATTTTTATTATTTATATATAATAATTTATAAATTTATATTATTTATTTTATTATTATTTTTTTTTAATTATATTAATAAAATTATTATTTATATTAAATTATTAAATTTTTTTTTATTATATATATTATTAAATTTTTAAATTATTTTTTAAAAATAATATATATTTAATTATTTATTATTTTCATATAATTTTATATTTTTTTATAATATTTATTTATTATTATTATATTATTATTTATTTTAATTTTATAATTATTATATTTAAAAATTTTATAATAATAATTTATTTATTAATTAATAATTTATTATTTTTTTTAATTTTTTTAATATAATTTATTTTAAATTTATTTTTAAATTTTTTAATAATATTAAATTAAATTTTATTTATATTTATTTTTATTTTTAATTATTTTATTTATTAAATTTATAATTATAATATTTATATTATTATCAATAAAATAATATATATTATTTTATTTTTATTTTATTATATATATATTTTTAATTAATTTTTTTTTTTTTATATTATTTATTTTATATTTTTTTTTTTATAAAATTTTTTTTTATAATTATTATTTAATATATCTTATTATATTTTTATATTATAATATATTATATTTAATATATTTATAAAAATTATTTTTAAAATATATTTTATATTAATAAATTTATAAATTTAATAATATTATTTTTATTAATATTTAATATATATTATATAATTTTATAATATTTTTTTTTATAATCTATTTTAAATTATTTTTTAAAATTTCTTATTTTTTATTATTTTATTATGATTATTATTAATTTATATATTATTATTTAATAATTTTTATATTATTATATTTATTTTTTTTTATAAATATTATAATTTTTATAATTTTATTTAATTTAATATATATAATTTAATTTTAATTTATTATTAATAAAATATATTATATTTAATTAATTATAATTTTATTAAAATTAATTAATATATATTTTAATTATTATTTTTTTAAAATTTAATTTTTAATTTTAAATAATATTTAATTTTTTATAATTAATTTATTTTTTTTAAATAATTTATTATTTTTTATTATAATATTAAATTTATTATTAAAATTTATATTTTTTTATTTTAATTATTTTAAAATAAATTAAAATATAATTTATATTTATTTATTTATTATATAATTATAAAAATATTAATATTTTAATTTATATTTTATAATATAATTTATATATAAAAATAATAAATTATTTATTTTTTTTTAATTATTATTTTATATTTTTATATTTAATACTATAATATTTTAAATTATATATATATTATTTTTTTTTAATTTTTATAATATATTAAATTTTATTAAAATTAAATTATTTTAATTAATTTTTATATTTTATATATTTTTTTAATATATTTATATAATAATAATAATATTAATAATATATAAAATTATATATTTAATTATTATATAAATTTTAAATTTATTTTTTAAATTTTATTTTAAAATATATATATTTTATTTATAAATAAATAAATTTATAAATTATTTAAATTTAAATAATTAATTATTATTAATAATTATATAAATAATATTTATTTATTTTATAATTTTTTTAAAATTATATTTTTAATATTATTTTAATTTTTATAATTTTTAAATTTTATTATTATATTATATTTTATATATTATTTTATATAATATTTTTTATTTTTATATTATTATTATAATTTAATTTAATTATTTATTATTTTTTAATATTTTTTAATTTTTATATATTATTAATTATATTTATTTTATATTTATTATTTAATTTAATTTTTATTATTTAATTTATTATTTTTAATTTATATTTTAATTTTTATATATTTTATTTTTTATATTTTTATATTTTTTATATTTATAAATTATATAATATTTTAAATATATATTATTATTTTTTTATTTATAATATATTTTATATTTTAATTTTATTTTTTATATATATTATTTTATATATTTAATTTTATTTTTTTTATTTTTTATTTTTTTTATTTATTATTTTTTTTATATTATTTTTTATTTTTTATATAAATAATATATTTTTAATTATAATTATTTTTATTTTTATATATAAAATAATTATTTTATAATTTATTTATTATTATATAATTTTTTTTTATTAATATTTTTTAAATTTAATTATTTTTTATTTATATTATTTATTAATATATAATTATTTATATTATTTTTTATATTATATAATATGTTAACTTTTTTAATAAAATTATTTTTTTTAATAATTTATTATTATTTTAAATATTTTTTATTATAATTTAATTATTTATAAATATTTTTTTTTTTATCTTTAATTAATTATTAATTTTTTTTATTTTTTATTTTATTAATAATAATTTTTATATATTTTTATTAATTATTATTATTTTTTAATATTTTTTTTAAATTTATTTATTTTTTAATTTATTAATTTTTTTTATTTTTTTTTTTATTTTTTTTTTTATTTTTTTTATTTTTTTAAATTTATATATTTTTTTTTTTAATTATAAAGACCAGTTGCAATACTGAAATATTGGAGTGATTTATTCAAACATTTAGCGATTCGAAAATTGGAAGAAGGGTGTATAAATATCAGAATCTACAGAATTCGGTACCAATTTATTAAAATGCTAGCAAGCTTAACAGAAACCACACCTTTAGCAATG
>JARSSU010017560.1:0-15660 GCA_029619165.1 Eurosta solidaginis | reverse complement strand
TTGATTTCTAATATCGAAAAGCACGGGGGGGGGGGGGGGAGGGTTAGGATTTACTTTATGTGTCAGTTATATTTTTTTTAGGGGGGGGAAAAGGGGGAGAAAGGGGGGGGGGAAAAAGGGGAGGAAGAGAAAGGAGGGAGGGGAGGAGAAGAGAAGGGGAGAGGAAGAGTAGAGGAAAAAAGTGGAGTAGTGAGAGATGTGGGTGAATAAAAAAATGGAGGACAGGGACCTAAGGGGGAGGAGGGGGGGGGAAGGGGAAGGGGGAGGGGAGGAAAAAATAGGGAAGGGGAAAGGGGGGAAGAAAAAAGGGAGGAGGGGGGGGAAGGGGGGAAAGGGGGAAGGGGGGGGGGGTGGGGAGGGGAAGAGGGAAGAGAGGGGAAAAGAAAAGAAAAAAGGGAAGGGGGGAGGGGAAAGAAAGAAGAAAAAAAAAGGGGGGGGGGGGGGAGGAAAAGGGGAGGGGGGGAGGGAGAAGAAGGGGGGAGGGGGGGGGAAAGGGGAAAAGGGGGAGGGGGGAGGAAAAAAAAGGGGGGAAAGGGGGGGGAAAGGAAAGGTGGGGAAGGGGGGGAAAAAGGAGAAGGAAAGAAGGAAAAAGGGGGGAAAGGGGAGGGGGGGGGGGGGGGGGGGGGGAGAAAGAGGGGGGGGAAAAGAAGGGGGAGGGAATGGGGGGAAAAGAGGGGAGAAAAAAGAGGGGGGGGAAAAAAAAAGGGAAAGAAGGAAAAGGGGGGGGGGGGGAGAAGGGAGAGGAGAGGGGGGGAGGAGAAAGGGGGGAAAGAGAGGGGGGGGAAGAAGGGGGGGGGGGGGGAGAGGGGAGGAGAGGAAGGAAAAAAAGGAGAAAAGGGAAAAAAGAAGGGGAGAGGGGGAGGGGGGAGAGGGAGGGGAGGGGAGGGGAGGGGGGAAAAAGGGGGGGGGGAGGGGGGGAAGGGGGGGGGGTGAGGGGGGAGAAGGAGGGGAAGGAGGGGGGAAGAGGAGAAAGGGGGGGGGGAAGGGGAGGAGAGAGAGGGAGGGGGGGAAGGGGAAGGGGGGAGAGGGGGGGGGGAGGGGGGGGGAGGGGGGGGGGGGGGGGGAGGGGGGGAGGGGGGGGACAGGTGGGGGAAAGAGGGGGGGGGGGGAGGGAGGAAGAAAGGAGGGGGGGGGAGGGGGAAGGTGAAGGGGGGAAAAGGAGGGTGGAGAAAAAAAAGGGAAGGGGGGGGAAGGGGGTGAGGGGGGGGAGGGAAGGGAAGAGAAGGGGAGGGGGGGAAGAAGGGGAAAGAGGAAAAGGGGGAAAGGGATAAGGGGAAAAGAGGGGGGGGGGGAAAAGGGGGGAGGAGAAGGGGGAAAGGGGAGGGGGGGGGGAGGAAAGAGAAGGGGAGAGAAGGGGAAAAGAGGGGAAGAAAGGAGGGAGGGGGAGAGGGAGGGGGGGGAAAGAAAGGGGAGGAAAAAAGGGGTGTAATGGGGGAAAGGGAAAGAGAAAGAAAAAGGGGGGGGGGGGAGAAAGAGGGGAGGGGGGGGAGGGGGGGGGGATGGGGGGGAAAAGGAAGAAGGGAGAGAAAGGGGGGAAGGGAGGGGGGGGGGGAGAAGAAAGAGAAGGGGGGGGGGGGGAGGGGGGGAGAAAAAGAGGGGGGGAAAAGGGAGAAAAAAAAAAGGGGGGAAAAAAGGGGGGGGGAGGGGAGGGAGAAAGAAGAAGGAGAGAAGGGAAAAAAAAAAGGAGGAAAGGAAGGGGAAGGGAAAAGGGGGGAGGGGGAAGGGAGAAAAAGGAGAAAAAGAAAAGGGGGGGGGGGAAGGGGAGGGGGGGGGAGGGAAGGGGAGAGGGGGGAAAGGGGGGGGAGGGGGGGGGGGGGGGGGGAGGATGGGAGAGAAGGAAAGGGGGGGGGGGGGGGGGGGAGGGAGGGGGGGGGGTGAGGGAGGAGGGGGGGGGAGGGGGGGGGGGGAAGGGGGAGGAAGAAGTAAGGAAAAGGGGGGGGGGGGGGAAGAGGGAAGGGGGAAAGAAGGGAAAAGGGGGGGGGAAGAAGGGAAAGTGAAAAAGAGGGAAAGGGAGGGGGAAGGGGGGAGGGGGGAAGAAAAAAGGGAGGGGGGGGGAAAAGGGGGGGAAGAGAAGGGGGAGAGAAAGGGGAAGAGGGGGGGAGGGGGAAAGGGGGGGGGGGGGGAGGGGGGGGGGGAAGGGGGATGGGGAGGGGGGGAAAAGTGGGAGGGGGGGGAGGAAAGGGGGGGGGGGGGGGGAGGAGAGGGAAAAGGAAAAGGAAAAAAGGAAGGAAGGGGGAAGAGAGGAAGGAAAAGGAAGAAAGGGGGGGGGGGGGGAGGGGGGGGGAAAGGAGAGGGAAAGGGGGGGGGGGGGGGGGGGGGGGGGGGGGGGGGGAAGAGAAGGGGGGAAGGGAGGAGAAGGGGTGGAAAAAGAGGGGGAGAAAAAAGGAGGGAGGGGGAAAAAGGAAGGGGGGGGAAGAAAAGAAAGAGGAGGAAGGGGGGGGGGGAGGGGAAAGGAAAGGAGAAAAAAAAAAAAAGGGGGGGGGGGAAAGGGGGGGGAAAGAAGAGTAGGAAAGAGGAAGAAAAAAGAAGGGGGGGAGAAAGGGAGGGGAAAGGGGGGGGAAGGGAAAGGAAGGAGGGGAAGGGAAGGGAGGGGGGGGAAGGGGAGGAAAAAGGGAGGGGAGGAGAGAGGAAGGAGAGGGGGACAAAAAGGGAAAGAGGGGGAGAGAGGGGAGGGGGGGAGAAAGGAGAAAGAAGAGGAGGGGGGGGGGGGGAGAGGGAAGAAAAGGGAGGGGGAAAAAAGGAGAGGGGGGGGGGAGAAAAGGGGAAAGGGAAGAGGAAAAGTGTGGGGAGGAGGAAAGGAGAGAAAGAGAGGGGGGGGAAGAGGGAGAAAAGAAGTGGGGGGAAGGGGAGGGGGGAGAAGGGGGGGGGGGGGGAAAAGAGGGGGAGGGGGAGGGGGAAGAAGAAAGGGGGGGGGGGAGGGAGGGGGGGAAAAGAGGAGAAGAGGGAAAGAGGGGAGGAGAGGAAGGAGGAAAAGGGAGGGGAAAGGTAAAGGGGAGGGGGGGGGGGGGGGGGGAGAGGGGGAAGAGGGAGGAGGGGGAAGGGAAGGAGGAGGGGGGAAGGGGGGGAGGAAAAGAAAGGAAAAGGAAGGAAAAGAAAAGGAGGGAGGGGAAAAGGAAAAGGGAAGAGGAGAGGGGAAGAAGAAGAGAGATAAGGAGGGGGGAAAAAGGGAAGGGGAGAAGAGGGGGAAGGGGGGGGGGGAGGAGGGGAAGGGGGAGGGGAGTGGGGAGGGGGGGGGAGAAGGGGAAGGAGGGAGAGGGGGGGAAAAGAAGAAAGGGGAGGGGGGGGGGGGAGGGAAAAAGAGAGGGGGAAAGGAGGGGAGGGAAGAGTGTGAAAAAAAAGGGAAAGGAAAAGGGGGAAAGGAAGGAGAAAGAGGGGGGGGAAAGAGAAAGGAAGAAAAAAAGGGAGAAGGGGGGGGAAGAAAAGGGAAAGAAGAAAAAGGGGGGAGGGAAAGAAGAAGGAAAGAAAGGGGGGGAAAAAAAGAAAAGGAAGAGAGAAGAAGAAAAAGGAGGAAGAGGGGAAAGGGGGGGGGGGGGGGGGGGAGGAAGGAGGAGAAGAGAGGGAATGGGGGGAGGGAAAGGAGAGAAGAAGGGAGAGGGGGGAAAAGGGGGGAGGGGGAAGAAGGGGGAAAAAGAAAAGAGGAAGAAAAAGAAGAAGAAAAAGGGGGGGAGAGGGAAGGAAGGGAGAGGAGGGAGAGAGAGGGGGGAAGGAAAGAGAAGAGGGAGGGGGGGAAAAGAAAAGGGGGGGGGAGAGGAAGGGGGGGTGTGTGAGGGGGGGGGGGAAGGGGGGGGAAAAAAAAGGGGAAAGAAGAAAAGAAAAAAAGGGGGGGGGGGGGGGGAGGAGGGGGGAAAGGGGGGAAAGGGGGGGGGGAAGGAGGGAGAGAGGAAGGAGAAGGGAGGGGGGAAAGAGGGAAAAAAAGAGGGAGGGGGGGGAGGGGGGAGAGGGGGGGGAAAAAAGGGAAGGGGGAAGGGGGGGGGGAAAGGGGGGAAAAAAGAAAAGAGGGGGGAAGGGAGGGGGGGGGAGGGAAGGGGGGGGAGGGGGGGGGGGGAAAAAAAGGGGAAAAGGGGGAGGGGGGGGAGAAGGAAGGGAAAAGGGGAAGAGGAGGAAGGGGGAGAAGAAGGGAAGGAGGGGGGGGGAAAAGGGAGGAAAGGGGGGGGAGGGAAGGGGGGAAGGAAGAGGAAAGAAGAGGGGAAGAAAGAGGAGAGGAGGGAGAGAAGAAAGAAAAGAGAAGGGGAAGAAAGGAGGAGGAAGGAGGGGAAGGGGAAAGGGGGGGAAAGGAAAGGGGGGGGAAAAAAAAGGAAGGGGGGGGGGGAGGGAAAAGGAAAGAAAGAAGAGGAGGGAAGGAAAAAGAGAAAGAGGGGGGGAGAGAAGGACGGAAAAGGGAAAAAAGGGGGGGGAAGAGGGGAAAGGAGGGGAGGGGAAAGGATAGGGGTGGAAGGGGGAAAAGGGGAAGGAGGGGGAGGGGGAATGGGGGGGGGAAAGGGGGAGGGAAAGGGGGGGGGGGAAGGGGGAAGGGGGGGAAGGGGGGAAGAAGGGGGAGGGGAAGGGGGGGGAGGGGGGGGAGAGGGGGGAAGGGGGGGGGGGAAAAGGGGAGAGGGAGGGGGGGGAGGGGGAAGGTGGGGGAGAGGGGGATGGGGGGGGGGAGAAAAAAGGGAGAGGGGGGGGGGAAAGAAGAGAAAAGGGGGGGGGAGAGGGGAGGAGGGAAGGGGGAAGGAGGAGGGGGGGGGAGGGGGGGGGGGGGGGGAAAGGAAAGGGAAGAGGGGGGGGGGGGGGGGAAAGGGAAAGGGAAGAGGGGGGAGAGGAAAGAAGGGGGGAAGGGGGAGGGGGGGGGAAGGAAGGAGAAAAGAAAGAAAAAAAGGGAAAAAAAAGGAAAAAGGAAAAAAAAGAAGGGGAGGGGAAGGAGGAGGGGGGGGGGGAAGGGAGGGGAAAAGGGGGGGGAGGGGAGGAGAGAAAGAGAGAAAGGGAAAGGAGGAGAAGGGGAGGAAGGGAGAAGAGAGGGAGAGAGGAAAGGGGAGAGGAAAAGAGAGAGAGGGGAGGGGGAGGAAGAGGAGAAGAAAGAGGGAGAGAGAGAGAGAGGAAGAAAGAGGAAAGAAGAGAAGGGAAAAGAGGGAGGAGAGGAGAAGGGGGAGGGAAGGGAGAAGGGAAGAGGAGAGGAGAAAGGAAAAGGGAAAAGAAAGAGGGAAAAAGGGGAAAGGGGAGGGAAGGGAAAGAGAGAGAAAGGGAGGAGAAGGAAGGGAGAGAGGAAAAAGGGAGAGAGAAAGGAAAGGAGGAGGAGAGAGAAAAAGAAAGAGGGAGAAAGGAGGAAAGAAAAGGGAAGGAGGGAAGGAAGGGGAGAGAGAAGGAAAGAGGGGAGAGGGGAGAGAAAGGAAAGAAAAAGGGGAGGAAAGAAAGAAGGGGAGGAAAGGAAAGAGAGAAGAGAGGAGGGAGAGGGAGAGAGGAAAGGAGAGAAGAGGGAGAAAAAGGAGGAGGAAAAGAGAGAGAGAGAGGAAGAGAGATGAGAGAAAGGAAAAGTGGGGAGGAGGAGAGAAGAGGAGGGAAAGAGGGAGAGAGGAGGGAGGAAGGAGAGAGAAGGATGAGAAGAGAAGGAGGGGAGAGGAGGGAAAGGGAAGAAAGAGGAGAGGAGGGGAAGAAGAAGAGAAAGGAGAGAAGAGAGAGGAAAAGAGATAGAGGGAATAGGGGAGAAATGAGAAGAAAGGAGTGAAGAGAGAGGAGAGGAAAGAGAGGGAAAAGAAGAAAGAAGAGAGAGAGAGAGGGAGGAGAAAAGAGGAAAGAAAAAAGAGAGAGAGGGAGAAAGAGGGAGGAGAGAGGAGAAAAAAGAGAGAGGAGAGAAAAGAGGGAAGAGAGGGGGGAAGAGAGAGAGGAAAGGGGAAGAGAAAGAGGAGAGAGAGGGGAAGGAAAAGGGAAGAGGGAAAAGAGAAAAAAGGAGAAAAGAAGGGGAGAGAAAGGGAGTATTGGGAGAGAGAAGGAGAAGAGAGAAAAGGGGAAAAGAGGAAAGGAGAGAGAGAGAGAGAGAGGGGGAGAGGAGAAGGGAAAGAAGGGGGGGGGAAGGGGGGAAAGAGGGAAAGAAAAGGGGGAGGAAGGAAGGGAGGGGGGGGAGGGAGGGGGGGGAGGAAGGGGGGAGGAGAGAGAGAAAGGGGGGAGGGGGGGGGGAAAAGGGAAAGGGGGGAGGGGAGGGAGGAAAGGAGAAGGGGGGGAAAAAAAAAAAAAAAAAAGGGGAAAGGGGGGGGGGGGAAAGGGAAAGGGGAAGAAAAAAAGAAGAAGAGGGAAAAGGAGAGGAAAAAGAGAAAAGAAGAAGGGGGGAGAAGAGGAGGGAAAAAGGGAGGGGGGGGAAGGAAGAAAGGGGGAAAAGGGGGGGGGGAGAGGGAGGAGGGAGGGGGAAAGAAGGAAGTAGGAAAAAAGAAGGGGAAAAGGGGGGAAGAGGGGGAAAGGGAGAAGAAGGGGGGGGGGAAAGGGGGGGAGAAGGAGGGGGGGAAAAAAAAAAAAGGGGGGAAAGGAAAGAGAAAGGAGGGGAGGAAAGAAGGGGGGAGGGGGGAAAGGGAAAAGAGAGAAAAAGGAGAAGGGAAAAGGGGGAGGAGGGGGGGGAGGGGGGGGGAGGGAAAAAAAAAAAAAAAGAGAGGGGAAAAAAAGAGGGGGGAAGGGGGGGGGGGAAAGAAAGGAGGAGGGGGAATGGAAAAAAAAAGAAAGGGGGGGGGGGGGGAGGAGGGAAAAAAAAGAAAGGGGGGAGAGGGAGAAGGGAAGGGGGGGAAAGGAAAAGGGAAAAAGAAAGGGAAGGGAAAAAAGGAAGGAAGGGGGGGGGAAAAAGGGGGAAAGGGGGGGGGAAGAGAGGGAAAAAGGGAAGGAAAGGGGGGGGAGAGGAGGGGGGGGGAAAGAAAGGGGGAAAAAAAAGAAGGGAGGAAAAGGGGAAAGGGAGGAGAAGGGAGAAAAAAAAGGAGGGAGGAGGGGGGGAAAAAAGGAGGGGAGAAGGAAGAGGAAAAGGGAGGGGAAAAGGGAGAAAAAAGAGGAAAAGAGGGGGAAAAGAAGGAGGGAAGGGGAGGGAAGGAGGGAGGAAGGGAAAAGAGAGAAAGTAGAGGGGAAAAAAGGGGGGGGCGGGGGGAAGGGGGGGAAAAGGGGGGAAAAAAAAGGGAAAGAAAAGGGGAGAGGAGGGGGAAAAGGAAGAAAAGGGAAGGAGGAGAAAGGAAAAAAAAAGGGGAAAGAGAAGGAAAAAAGGGAAAGGGGGGAAAGAAGAGGAGGAAAAAAAAAGGAGAGAAGGAAAAGGGGGGGGGGGGGGAAAGGGGGAGGAGAGGGAAAGAGAAAGGGGGGAGAAAAAGAGGGAAGAGAAAGGGAAAAAGGGGGAGGGGGAAAAGAAAGAGAGGAGGAAAAAAGGGAGGGGGGGAGAAAAGAAGAGGAAAAAAAAAAAGGAGAAAGGGAGGGGAAGAAAGGGGAAAAAGGGAGGGGGGGAGAAAAAGAGAAGGGAAAAAAAGGGGGGGGAAAAGAAAAGAAGGAGAAGGAGAAAAAAGAGGAAAGAAGAGGAAAAGGAGGGGGGGAGGGAAAAGGGGGAGGGGGGAGAGAGAAGAGGGGGGGGAAAGAGAAGGAAAGGGGGGGAAAAGATAAAGGGGAAAAAAAAAGAAAGAGGAAAAAGGGAGGGGGAAAGAAAGGAGAAGGGAAAAAAAGGGGAAAAAAGGGGGAAAAGGGGGGGGGGAAAAAGGGGGGAAAAAAGGGGGGGAGAAAAGGAAAGAAAAGGGGGGGGGGGAAAAAAAAAAGGGAAAAAAAAGAAGAAAAGAAAAAGGGGGGGGGGAAAGGGGAAAAAAAAAAAGGAGAAAGAGGGAGAAAAAGGGGAAAAAAAAAAAGGGAGGGGAGAGGAGAGGAAAGGGGAGAAAAGGGGGGAGAAAAGGGGAAAAAAGGGGAGAGAAAGGAAAAGGGGGAAAGGGAAGGAAAAAGAGAGAAGAAGGAGGGGGGAAAAAGGGAGAAAGGGGAAAGGGAGAGAGAGAAAAAAAAGGAGAAGAGGGAAAAGAAAAAAAAAGAAAAAAAAGGGGAAAAGAGGGAGAAAAGGGAGGGGGGAAGAGGGAAAGGGGAGGGAAGAAAGAGGGGAAAGGGAAGGGGGGGGGGGGGAGAAGGGGGGAGGAAAGGGGAGGGAGAAAGAGGGGGGGAAAAAGAAAGGGGAAAAAAGAAGGAAAGGGGAGGGGGGGGGGGGGGGGAAAAAGAAAAGGGGGGGGGGGGGGGGAAAAAAGGGGGAGGAGGGGGGGGAGAAGGGGGAAAGAAAGGAAAAAGGAGGAAAAAAGGGGAGGAGGAAAGAAAGGGGGGAGAGAAAGGAAAAAAAGGAGGGGAAAGAAAAGGGAAGAAAGGAGGGGGGGGAAAAAGGGGAAAAGGGGGGAGGAGGGGGAAGGGGGGGAAGAGAAGAGGAAAAAGGAAGAAAAGGGAGGGGAGAAGGGAAAGGGGAGGGGGGGAAGAAAAAGGAGAGAGGGGAGGAAAAAGGGGGGGGAAAGGGGGGGGGAGGGAAAAAAGGGAAAGGGAAAAGGAAAAGGGGGGAAGAGAAAAGGGGAAAGGGAAGGAAAAAAGGGAAAGGGGGGGAGAAGGGAAAGGGGGAGAGGGAAGGAAAGAAGAAGGAGAAAGGAGGAGGAAAGAGAGAGGAGAGGGAGGGAGGGGAGAGAGAAAGAGAGAAAAGAGGAAGAGGAGAGGGGAGAAAAAGAAGAAGGAGAAAGAAAGAAGGGAAGGAGGGAGAGGAGGAAAAAAGGAAAGGGGAAAAGGAAGAAGAGAAAGAAAAAAGAAAGAAAGAAGGAGGAGAAGAGGGAAAGAAAAGAGAGAAGAAGAGGAGAGAGGAAAGGAGGAAAGAAGGGAGAAAAGGAGAACGAGAGGAAGAGAGGAAGAGAAAAGAGGAAGATGAGGAGGAGGAGGGAAGAGAAGAGGGGAGGAAGGGGGAGAGATAGGGGAAAAAGGGAAAAGAGAAGGGAGAGAGGGAAGGGAAAGGGGAAAGAAAGAAGAGAGAGAGGAAAGGGGAGGAGAGGAATAGGGGAAGAGAGGGAGGAGGGGAGGAAAAAGGAAGGGGAAAGGGGAAGGAGGGGGAAAAGAAGAAGAGGGAAAGGGGAGAGAAATGAGAGAGAGGAGAAGGAAAGAGGAAAAGAGAAGAGGAAGAAGAGAGAAAGAGAAAAAGGAAAAGAAAAGGAAAAAGGAGGGAGGAGAGAGAGGAGGAGAAGGGGAAAGGAAGGGAAGGGAAAGGAGGAGGGAAAGGAGGAAAAGGAGAGAGGGAGGAGGCAGGAAGAGGGAAAGAGAGAAGGAGAGGAAAGAGAGAGAGAGAAAAGGAGGGAAAAAGAGGGAGAGAGAGGGGAAGGAGGAAGGGAGGAGGAGAGAGAAGGGAGAGGGAGAGAGGAAGAGGGGGAAAGAAGGGAAAGGGAGGAGAGGAAGAGAGAGAGGAGAGGGAGAGAAGGAAGGGGAGGGAAAAGGAGGAAAGGAAGGGGAGGAAGAGGAGGAGGAAAGAAGGGAAAGAAAGAGGAGGGGAGAGAGGAAAGGAGGAAAGAGGAAGGGAGAAAGAGGGAGAGAGGAAAGGGAGGGAGAGAGGAAAAAGGAGGGAGAGAGAAAGGGAGAGGGAGAGAGGGGAGGAAAGGAGGAGAGGAAGAGAAAAGAAAGGAAGAGAAGAAGGGGAGAGAGGAAGAAGAAAGGAGAAAAGAAGGGGAGAGGGGAAAGAAGGAGAGAAGGAAAGAGAAAGAAAGGAAGGGAGGAGGGGGAGAGAAAAGAGAAAGGAAGGAAGCAAAGAAAAGAGGGAAAGGAAAAGGGAAGAGAGAGGAGAGGAAGAGAGGAGGGAGGAGGAGGAAGAAGGAGAGAGAAGGGAGGGAAGAGAGAAGGAAAAGGAGAGGAGGAGAGAGAAGAAGGAAAGAAGAGGAAAGGGGAGAGGAAGGAGAGAGAGAGGGAGAGGGGAGAAGGAGAGAAAGAGGGAGAAAAGAAAAGAAAGAGGGGAGAAGAAGGGGAGGAGAGAAGGAGGAGGAAGAGGAGAGAAAAAGAAGAAAAGAGAGAAGGAGGGAGGAGAAAGAAAGAGAGAGGGGGAAGAAGGAAGAAAAGGAGAAGGGAAGGAAGGGAGAGGAAGGAAAAGAGAGGGGAGAGAGAGAAAAAGAGAGAGGAGAGGAAAAGGAAAGAGCGAAGAAGAGGGGAAAGGAAAAAGAGAAAGAGGAGAAGAGGAGATAGGGAAGGAGGAAGAGGGAAGAGAAAGGGGAGAGAGAAGGAAAGGAAAAAGAAAAAGAGGAAGAGAAAGGGAGAGGGAGAAAGAGAAGAAGAGAGGAGAGGAAGGAGAAAGGGAAGAAGAAGAGGAGAAGGGGAGGAGAAAAGGAAGGGAAGAAAGAAGATGAAGAGAAGGGGGAGGGGAGGGAAGGAGAGAGAGGGAGAAAGAAAAGGAAAAGAGAAAAGGGGAAGGAGGGAAAGGGGAGAAAGGAGGGATAGAAAGAAGAGAGAGAGAGGGGAGGGAGGGGGAAGGGAGCGAGAGAGAAGGAGAAAGGGGAAAGGAGAGAAGAAGATAAGAGAGAGGGGGAGGAAGGAGGGGAAGGAAAGAGGAGGGAGAGGGAGGAAAGAGAAGAAGAAGAGAGGAGAGGGGAGGAAGAGCGAGGAGGAAAAAGAGCGAGGAGAGGGGAGGAAAAAGGGAGAAGGAGAGGGAGGAGAAGGGGAGTGAGAGAGGAGAGAGAAAGGAGGGAAAAGGGAGAGAGAGGAAGAGGAAAAAGGAAAAAAAGAAAGAGGGAGAGGGAAAGGAGAGAGAGAGAGGAGAGAAAAGAGAGAAGAGGGAAGGAGAAGGAGAGAAAAGAGAGAGAAAGAGGAAAGGGAAAGGGAGAAGGAGAGAGTGAGGAAGAAAGGGGGAAGAGGGAGGGGAAAGAGAGGGAAAAAAAGGAGAGAAAGAAGGGAGAAGAGAGAAGGAGAGGGAGAGAGAGGAAAAAGGAAAGAGAGGGGAGAAGGAAAGAAGAGGGAAGGGGAGAAGAGGAAGAGAGAAAGAGGGAAGAGGGAGGGGAGGAGAGAGGAAAGAGAGAAGAAAAGAGGAAGAAAGAAAAAGAAAAGAGAAAGAGAGGAGAGAGAAGAGAGGGGAGAGAAAGGGGAGGGGGGAAGGAAAAGGAGAGAGGAGAGGGAGGAGAGAGAGAGGGGGAAAGGGGGAGGAGGGGAAGAGAGAAAGGGGAGGGAAGGAGGAGGAAAGGAGGGGAGAAGGGGGAGGGGAAGAAGAGAAGAGGGAAAAGAGAGGGAAGGAGGGAAGGGGAGAGGAGAAAGGAAAGGGGAAGGAAAGAAAAAAAGGGAAAAAGAGGGGGGGGGAGAAAGAGGAGGGGAAAGGAGGGGGAAAGGAAAAGAGGAGGGGAGGGGGAGGAGAAAGGGGAAAGGGGAAGGGAAGAGGGAAGAGGGGAAAAAGGGGGGGGGAGGGAGGAGGGGGGGGGAGGAGGGGAGGGGAAAAAAAAAAGGGGAAGAAAAAGAGGGGGGGGGGAAAGGAAGGGAAGGGAGGGGGGGGAAGGAGAAAAAAGGAGGGGGGGGAAGGAAAGAAAGAGGGAGGGAGGAGGGGGAAGAAAGGAGAAAAAAAGAGAGGAAAGGGGGAGGGAGTAGGGGGGAGGGGGGGGGGGGAAAAAGAGAAGGGGGGAGGGGGGAAGAGAAAAAGAGGGGGAAGGGGGGGAAGGAAGGAGGAAAAAGGAAAAAAGGAGAAGGGGAAGGAAGGGGGGGGGGAAAAGGGGGGGAAGGAAAGGGGGGAGAGAGGAAGAGAAGGGGGAGGGAGGGGGGGGAAAAAAGGGGAAGAAGAGGGGAGAAGAGGAGAAAAAGGGGAGGGAAAGGGGGGGGGAAAGAGAGAAAGGGGGGAGGGGAAGGGGGGGGGGGAAAGAGAAAAGAGAAGGGGGAAGAAAGAGAGGGAGGGAAAGGGGGGGAAAGAGGAGAGAGGGGGGAAGGAAGGAAGGGGAGGAAGAAGGGGGGGGGGAAAAAGGGAGAGGAAAGAGAGAGGAAGAAGGGAGAGGGGGGAAGAGAGGAAAAGGAGAAGAAGGAGAGGGAAGGGAGAAGGAGAGAGGGGAGGAGGGGAGGGGGGGAGAGGGAAGAGGGAGGGGGAGAAGGGGAAGAGGGGGGGGGAGGGGGGGAGAGAAGGGGAGAAGGAAGGAGGGGGGGAAGGGGGGGGAAAGGGGGGGAGAAGAAAGAGGAGGGGGGGAAGGAGAAGAGAAGGGGGGGAAGGGAAGAAGGGGAGAAGGAAGGGAGGGGGGGAGGAGGGGGAAGGGGGGGGAGAAAAAAAGAAGAGGAGAGGGAAAGGGGAAGGGGGGGGAGGGAGGGGGGGAAGAAAGGAGGGGGGGAGAAAAGGGAGAAGAGGAGGGGGGGGAGGAGGAGGGGAAAAGGAAAAGAAGGGGGGGGGGGGGGGAAAGGGGGAGGGAGGGAGGGGGGAAAGAGGGAGGGGGAAAGAGGGGAGGGGGGGAGGGGGGGGGGGGGGAGGGGAGGAGAGGGGGTGGAAAGGGGAGGGAAAAGGGGAAGGGGAAGGGGGGGGGAGGGGGGGGGGAAGGGAAAAGGGAAGAAGGGGGGGAGGAGGGGAGGGGGGGAAAGAGGGAAGAAGAAAAAAGGAGAAAGGAGGAAAGGGAGGGAAGGGAAAAAGGGGGAGAAAGAGGGGAGAAGGGGGAGGGAGGGGGGGGGGGAAGGAGAGAGAGGAAGGGAGGGAGAGGGAGGGAGGAGGAGAAAAGAAGAAGGGGGGAAAAGAAAAGGGGGGAAGGGAGGAGAAAGGGAAGGGAGGGGGAGGGGGGGGAAAAAAAAGGGAGAAGGGGGGAGGGAAAAGAAAGGGGGGGAGGGGAAGGGGAAGAAGAGGGAAGGAGAAGAGGGAAAAGGAGGGGGGAAGGGAGAAAGGAAGAAGGAAGGAAGAAGGGGAGAAGGGAGAAAGGAGGAAGGGAGGGGGGGGAAGAAAAAGAGGGGAGGAAGACGGACAGAGAGGGAGGGAGGGAGGGAGGGGGGAAGGGAAAGGGGGGGGGGGAGGGGGGGGGGGGGGGGAAGGGGGAAAGGAAGGAAAGGGGGGGGGGAGAGGAGAGAAGGGGAGAGAGAAAGAGGGAGGAAAAAGGAGGAGGGGAGGGGGGAGGGAGGGGAAAAGGAGGAGGGGGAGAGGGGGGGAGGAGAAAAGAGGAAAAAAAGAAAGGAAAAGGGAAGGAAAGGAAGGGGGGGGGGGGGAGGAGAGAAGGGGAGAAGAAGGAGGAGAGAGGGGGGGGGGGAAAGGGAAGGGGGGAGAAAGAGAAGAGGAGGGGAGGGGGGGAGAGGGGAGAAGGAAGGGGAGAAAAAAGAAAGGAGAAAAAGGGGGGGAAGGGAGGGGGGAGCAGGGAGGGGGAAGGGGGGAAAGAGGGAAAAAGGGGAGAAAGGGAAAGGGAGGGGGGGAAGGGAAAAGGGGGAGGGGGAAGGGGGAAGGGAGGAGAAGGGGAAGGGGGAGGAGGAGGAGAGAGAGGAAGAGAAAAGAGGGAGGGGAGAGGGAGGAAAGAGGGGGGGGGGGAAAGGCGGGACAAGAAGGGAGGGGGGAGGAAGGGAAGGGGAGGGGGGGGGGGGGAGGGGGGGAAGAGGAGAAAGAGGGGAGGGAAAAGGAAGAAAGGGGGGGGGGGGAGGAGGGGGGGAGAGGAGAAAGGGGGAGGAGGGGAAGAGAGGGGGGGGAAGAGAGAGGAGAAGGGGGAAGGGAAGGAGGAGGGAAAAAAGGAGGGGGGAAAAAAGAAGGGAGAGAGAGGGGGGGAAAGAAAGGGGGGGGAAGGGGGAAGGGGGGGGAGGATAGGGGGGAGAGGGGGGAGGAAAAAAGAAGGGGGGGAGGGGGGGAAAAAAAGGGGGGAGAAGAAGAGAGAAGGGAGAAGGGGAAAGGGGGGGGAAGGAAAGAGGGGGAAAAGAGGGAGGGGGGAGGGGGGAAGGGGGGGGGGGGGGGGGGGAAAAAAGGGAGGGGGAGGAAAGGGGGGAGGGGAGGGGGGGGGGAGGGGGAGGGGGGAGGGGAAAGGGGGGGGGGGAGAGAGGAAAAGAGGAAGAGAGAGAAAGGAAAGGGGGGAGGGGGGGTGGGAAGAAGGGGGGGGGGGGGGGGGAAGGGAGGAAAAGGGGGGGGGAGGGGGGGGGAGGGAGGGGGGGAGGAGGGGAGGGGGGTGGAGGGAAGAGGGGAAGGAGGGGAGGGAAGAAAAAGGAAGGGGGGGGGGGGGGGGAGGTGAGAAGGGGAGGAGAAGGGGGAGAATGAGGGAAAAGAGGGGGGGGGGAGAGGGGAGGGAGAGGAGGGGAAAAGGGGGGAGAGAAGGGGAGGGAGAAGGAAAGGGGGAGGGGGGAAGGGGGGGGGAGGGGGTGAAGAGAAGAGGGGGAGGGGGGAAGGAGAGAGAAGGGGGGGGGGGAGGGAGGGGGGGGGGGGAAGAGGGAAGAAGAGGGGAGAGGGGGGGGAGGGGGGGGGGAGGGGGGGAAGGAAGGGAAGGGGGGAGGAAAGGAGAGGAAAAGAAAAAGAAAAGGGGAGGAGAAAGGGGGAGGGGGGGAGAAAGAAAAGGGAGAGAAGAAGGAGGAAGAAGAGGAGAAGGGGGAGGGAGGGGGAGGAGGGGAAGGGAGGGGGGGAGGGGGGGGGGAGGAGGGGAAAAAGGAAAAAAGAAGGTAGAGGGGGGGAAAAGGGGGGGAAGAGGAGGAAAGGGCGGAGGGGAAGGAAAAAAAGAAAAAGGAGGGGGGAGGGAAAAAAGAAGGGGAAGGAAAGGGGGGAAAGGAGAAAGGGGGGAAGGAGGGGAAGGGGAGGGAAGGGGGAGGGGGGGGAAAGGGGAGGAAAGGAAAAGGGGAAGAGGAGGGAAAAGAGGAAGGAGGGGGGGAGAGAGGGAAGGGAAGAGGGGAAGAAAAAAAGGGAGGGGGAGGGGGGGAGGAGGAAGGAGGGGAGGGAAGGGGAGGAAGGAGGAGAGAAGGAAAGGGGAGAAGGAGAGGGGGAGAGAGGGAGGGGGGGGGGGAGGGGAGGGGGGGGGAGAGGAGGAAGAAGAGGGGGGGGGGGGGAAAAAGGGGGGAAGAGGGAGGAAAGGGGAGGGAAAAGGGAGAGGAGGGGGGGAGGGGAGGAAAAGAGGGAAGGGAAAAGAAGGAAAAGGAGGGGGGGGGGGAGAAGAGGGGGGGGGGGAGGGTGGGAGGAAGGGGGGGGGAGGAGAGGGAGGAGAGGAGGGGGAAGGGGAAAAAGTAAGAAGAAAGGAAGGGGGAGAAAGGGGGGGGGGGGGGGGAAGAGGGGGGGGAGAAGAAAAGGGGAGGAAGAAAGGGGGAGGAAGGGAGGAAGAGGGGGGGGGAAGGAAAGGAAGAGAAGGGGAAAGGAGGGAGGAAGGGAAGGGGAAGAGGGGGGAAGAGAGGAGGAGATGAGAGGGAGGAGGAAAGAGGAGAAGGGGAGAGGGAAAGAGGGAGGGGAGGGAGGGAAGGGGAAAAGGGAAAAAGGAAGGAGAGAGAAGAGGAAAAAGAAAAGAAGGGGAGAAAGAGGGGGGGAAAGGGAAAGGGGGAGAGAAAGGAAGGGGAGGGGGGGGGGGGAAGGAGGGAAGGAGGGGAAGAGGGGAGGAAAGAGGAAGGGAAAGAAGGGGGGGGAAGGAGAAGGGGTTGAGGAGAAAAGAGGGGGGGGGGGGGAAGGAGGGGGGAGGGGGAGGAAAAAAAGGGAGAGGAAAGAGGAGGGAAAGGAAGGGGGGGAGAAGAGAGAGGAAAAGGTGAAAGGTGGAAGGGTGATGTGGGAGGGGGGGAGGGGAGGGAAGGGGGTGGTGTTTTAAGGGTTGCTGGCTG
>JARSSU010017559.1:0-32496 GCA_029619165.1 Eurosta solidaginis | reverse complement strand
ATATGCGAAAAAATCTACTTAACACAAGCATATAAACATCAGCATTAAGGTGTTAGCCGACCATCTCGGAACGATTTTATGTGCCACATTAAACCTTCGGCCACCCCTCTCTCCACCCCAAGTTCCAATGAGGTACATTGGAGTCGGCGGATACTCGTTGTTAGTGAAACAGGATTCGCGGGCGGATAGGGAGGTTGACAATTGGTTTGGGAGAAGCTATATATGTCACTGGCTTTGAACCGAAGGGTTGCGGTTACACTACCCCTTGAATATGGTATTTAGTAGTCTCCTGTTACGACAGGCATAACTACCGTGGTATATATTCTTACCCCTTACCGTGGGGGGTAAGATCTCTGTTCGTTGTCCGTTTTAATGGAGGTATACAAGATTTTCAACACATGTGAACATTAGGAAAAGCCACAGAATCGCATTCCTGTAATATTAATCATAAATAAATGATGAAAAACGAAGTACCTATTCAGGAATAAGTAGTATTCATGCTTTTGGGCCTATGCATGAGATCTAACTTATATGTTATAAAATTCAAAAGAAAGGAATACTGATCGATAGAAAAAAATAGACGCAAGAAGAAAACGGCTATAAGCCTTATAAGAAAAATTATGATTTTAAGTGGTCAGAGTCAGGATGAAAACAAGTTGAGATGAATAAGTAAATATTCTATACAAAAACGGGACCCTAATGCAGTCACTGAGAGCTAATTACTACAAACAATTGACAATACTGACATTCAAATATTAACACACCAAAACAATATATGTACGGGAAACATAGATATACAAGGAATTACATAATACCGGGAGCTTAAGGGAGAAACAAAAGTTTGAGAAATATTATAAACAACAAAAAACGTAAAATTTTGCGCACAGACCTACACTGCACTTCAAATAAAATGTTTAGCGAGAACAAAAGACGCCAATCGAAAAGGAGCACAAAATAATGGAATATATCGTAAGCGAGTGAGGGGATAAAGCTGGCGAAGACTGCAACAAAAATTTATATAGGGACAACAAAAGATCATTAGGTATACGAATAAGCGAACACAAAGGCAGACGCAAGAAATCAAAAAGACTGACGGCACTTTCGCAACACCTAGTCGAAACACAATCACCATCTGATTTTTCGAAATGCGCGTATATTGACATAGAAAGAAGAACAAAAACAAGGGCTAACACAGTGGGGTTTGCGAATAAAACAAAGAATAAAAGACTGTGCGAAACTTCACAGCATATCAAAAAAGCACACAGTGTGATGAGATTAGCACTGAAAATGATGCAGCGCGAATATATGTACAATATATAGTTTGAAAATTTTTTTTTATTTTTAATGAATGTAATGTAACGTGAAATTTCAAGTTGTGTAAAAGTTCTTTTGCAAATAATTGTTTTATGTTATTAATAAAAACAGATCTCCTGAGGAAGCGTACACAGAATGTTACCGAAACGCGTAGGAGGATAAAGGAAAAACTCAGTTTTCGCTTTAAAACCACCGGCCCTAATAGCTCTTATATAAAAAAACCCAAACATAATAAACATTGGCCATCAAACAAATGAGATAAGAAAAATTTTGATTTATAAAAGTTATCTGGTTGGTGGTTTTTTGTTTGTGGTTTTTTTTTTGTTTTTGTTTGTTTGTGTGTTTTTGTGTTGGTGTTTTTTTTTTTGTCATTACTAGCACTGGGAAAAACACTAATTGTGTTTTTTCATTTTTTTTAAAATGTGAAAAAACATCATATTTTTCATTATCAAATAATTTTGAATTTTCACATTTTTGAAATGTGTTTTTGACATGAAAAAAAATGTAGATATTACGTTATAATAATGTGTTTTCCACATGGAAAATAATGTAAAATTGCATTATATTTCGAAATAGGAAATGTGTACTTCAAAAAATGCTGTAAATTTAACATTATTTAAATGTTAAAAATATTGCCTTTTCATGCCGATGAATGTAATCGCTGTTGAGCAAACGAGCAAACGCCTGAATTGATAATATTCACGCATGCAATAAGTTGGTTGATTTTAAATCAATGTCGATTATGTTCGTTTATGCAAGTTGGATCATGAACACGATCATGTTGCCGAATGTAATCGAACGCTGTTGTGTTCGATTTATGCTGTTCTTTGATATGTATGTAGATGGTTGTTAGGCAAATTTACAAGGAAACTTCTTTATGAAATTATAGTTAAAAAGTTAACATGTACATTTATATATTATTAAATTGCAGAATTATATGAAACAGAATATGATTAAGATATATAAGTGTCACTTCGTACATACATATGCTTGCATATTAAAAATATAATATCACCAACAAAGTAAATGCGTAGCAGAATTATAAAGAAATGTATTAACATAGACATAAAAACATCAAATATTTGAATGTATCTACCTAAAAAATCAAATGATCCTGTGGCAGGGGGAGTTAAACCCCCAAAAACCCCCCGTGGCTACACCCCTGATATATGCAATACCGCCATCTGTAGTGCTACTTATTTGGGTATTAGAAATTGTTTTAATTTTTCGAGTTTCCATAGAAAAATCTTAGCTTTGATTCTTGCGCGAGAGACGCTCTAACCTTTGCCAATCGGGACTAGTGATAGAACTTTTAAAAAATGTATCCATATCGGCACTCTTTTAAAATACTCGAATCAAACGTATCGCTGCTAGTACTCATATTCAATAAAAGGTATAGAGTATACGCGTTACAAGTGAGTACTTCGGACCTTTTATAGCAAAAGTGAAGAAAATTTTTATTTTTTTAAATGAGATCGTATATTTTAAATAGATTAGTAAACAAGTAAGGCAGTTTTAAGTTTGTGCGAAACCAAACATTATATACCAGCTGTGAGCCTGTACATAGAGTGCTCAAGGCGAAAAACCTCCAAAACTAATCAAAGTTATTGAAAATGTAGCCATTTTAAGCTACATCAACAAAAAAAAGTTTACATGATACTTTTAACATTTTTTTTCAAACTTGTGATCTGTGCTTTAACTTGTACCCCATCGACACTTGGTTAAGTATCGATACTTTACTCAGTACTTGGTAAATCAAAGCGTACAAATGCATCCTCATCATTGTCCTTAACTGGCGCTTAACCGCCTAAGCGATCTCAGCCGTTTGTAAAAAGTAACGCCGGCTATACATGTTTTGCGATAACTGATTGCATCTCCCAACTCAGTGGCGGTCTTCCTCCCCTTTCTCTGCTTCCAAACTACGGTGTCGACTGAAATACTTCTTGGCCAGAGCGTCTTAGTTCATTCACATAACATGACCCAGCCAACGAAGCCTCTGATTCTTATGCGCTTTACTATCTTTATGTTTGCGTACAGCTCATCAGTATAACTCCCGCGATACTCGCCGTTGGCATCACGGACATGACCATAAAACTTCCAAAGAACTTTTCTCTCGAACAAGAACCATCAAATTTTTTCGACACTTCATGTTCCCAGCTCTACATCAAGAAATGTTGATGAGCGACTTGTAAAGCGTGATTTTTGTTCATCAACAGGGGACTTTACTTTTAAATTGCCTGCTCAGTCCAAAGAAGCACTTATTAGTAAGAGTGCTTCCCCGTGTGATTTCTAAGCTGACATTGTTTTTTCTGTTAATGCAGATTCCCAAATAGACGAAATACCCTCACAGTATCGAATTTATATCCGACAGTATCGAATTTAACGACATGCCTGTCAAGGTGCGAATGCCTTGAATCTCTTTTCTATGACAGCAAGTACTTCCTCTTGTCCTCGTTTCCCACAAGAGCCACTTTTTTTGCTTTTTCATCGAATACAGAGAAGGCAGAGCTCACAGTGCCTTTGCTAAGGCCAACAACATCAATACCATCGGCGTACGCCAGTAATTGTATGCTCTTATAATAGACTGCGCCATTACGGTTTAGTTCTGCGGCTAGAATTATCTTCTCTAGCATTACGTTAAAGAAATCGCACGAAATGGAGTCGCCTTGCCTAAAGCTTCTATCTACTATCAAGCCTCTTTTGGTTTCGAATAGCTCGGAGGGTTTCAAAGTGTTGATAAGCGCAATACAAAGCTTTATAGCCTAAAAGCTTGCGCAATCCAATTGTCAACCTCACCTACGCGAGGGCAATCCTGTTACTCCCAGGGAGCTCCCAAGATGGTCGTGAGTAACTAGTACTTTAATGGTGCTTTGTTACCGGAACGTACCGGATCTATATCCGGAAAAGGACTATAACATCGATAACACTCCCCAAAACCTTCGGGAGTGTCTTTGGCGTTAATACAACAACAACAGGTTCTTCCCCAATCCTTACGGAGCTGATGGTGTTGCTCAACGTTATTTGGCAGAGTCTCATTAACTTTGCACGGAACTTAAGTTCAGAGCATACAAACAAGATGGTGAGTGTCGATTCTCTAACGTCAGTCTTTTCCAGAATCTGGCGCATCGTTAAAGATCTAGTCGATAGTAGATTTAGCAGGCCTGAAGGCGCTTTGATAAGGTCCAAACAGTTTGTTGATTAAAGGCTTCAATGTTTGGCACAGCACACTAGATAGAACCTTATACGCGATATTAGTCGCCTTTGCTGTAGCTTGGGCAGAACACACTTCAATTCCAGTCTGAAGACATGCGCTTATCCGACCAAATTTTGCATAAGAGTTGATGCACGCTGTTGTTGTTGTAGCGATAAGGACACTCCCCGAGGGCCTTGGGGAGTGTTATCGATGGTCCTTTGCCGTACGCAGATCGGTACATTCCGGTAAGAAGCACCATTAAGGCATCAGCCCGACCATCTCGGGAACAATTGTGTATGATGACATTAAACCTTCAAGGCCATACCGCCCTCCCACCCCTAGATTCGTGAGGAACTTGGGGTCGCCAGAGCCTCGGCTGTTAAAGTAACAGAATTCGCCACGGGTAAGTGAGGTTGAGAGTTGGGTTAGAAAAGCTATATATTGCGCCAGTAACACCTTGAAAAGATTGCGCTACACAACCTCTTGAATCAATTTGGTATTTTAGTCGCCTCTTACGACAGGCATACCTACCGCGGATATATTCTAAGGCCCGCTGAGAGGCGGGGGGAGGGGGGGTGATGAACACTCTCTACCAACTCTTCGCCTCCGTGTTTGAACAGCTCGGCGAGTATTCTGTCATTACCTGGCGCCTTGTTATATTTTAGCCAATATCCTGGCTATCCCATTTTCACTTCGTCTTAGTTGCGTGCCGGAACGCGTTTTCCATCATCACAGATTAGAGTATCGGGTTCGTCTTCTCCCATCGCTTGCTAGCAATTTGTAAAAGTGCTCTCTCCACAACTTAAGTAGACCTTGTACGTCAGTTGCCAGGTCGCCATTATCATTCCTGCAGCAATCTGTACCGCTCTTGAAGACTTCCGTCATCCGCCAAATTTTCTGGTAGAATATACTTGTGTATTTTTGGGAAAAATTATCGATACTATTCACTCAGTACTTATATCGTTCTATCACTAATCGGGACCAAAATTTGTAAGTGATATGTTTGGCCCTAATATTACCGCTTGAAGAGTTGAAGACCGGCATAAATCGTTTGTTTGATTTATAAGGACCACCCTAATATAGTTGCTTGCTTTAAAAAGTGGTACTTCCGACAAGTTTTCATACATTTTTTGCATACTGCATAAAAATTAATTATTCCTACATAAATAATTTTTTTTTACTTTTTTATTAACAAATTCTTCTCATACATCAAAGTGAAAAACATGCGGCATGGCGTGTCCACAATTTTTATGTAAACTTATGTAAAAATTTAATTAAAATGCAAATCATTTGGTACTCATCAAATTAAGTATCGTGACAATTACGCTATTAAATCAAAATTCATATGAAAAATGTTTTTTTTTGTTTGAGTGTTGACAAAATAGTTCACAAAATTGCTGGCTTGTGGCAAGTAATGGTGAATTCCTAGGAGGGCGTTGTCCGTAGGCATGACGCATAAAAACTTTAAATTGACAAAATTTAGTCGCATGTCAACATCTGGCGGGCGGCGCTTTACTAAGTCACTTATTTGAGCGACCGCTTGCTATTCACGCATCACGCCATAAACTTTTGTGGGCATAATTTGCATTTGGTTGGCTTCTTATTTGTTTTACTTATTTTTACTTGGCACGATTTTATTTTTGAAGCGAAAGTTTTGCATGTTTAGCGCTCATTTGAAAAACTGTCAAAAAGAACGTGATATTTTAATTTGCACGATTATGATTGACGGCATAAAGTGACTACAAAAGATTGCGCACGATTAAAAATTAAGTTGTAATTGAATTTATTGTACAAATATTTCTTTCGCGTGTGAGATTTCAATTCTTCTTAAAAGCCTTGGCATAGTTGACGTCCTCCATATCCATTTAAACAGCTGATCCAACCAAGCTTATGGAAATCAATGTAATTGGTCAATGGTGCCATACTATAACACCCTAGCCATAACCATACCATAGCAAACCAATTGGTTTTTGGGTTTTCGCCATATCCATAACCTAAAAATATTTGAGTTGGTGAATCTATTAATTTTTGTATATTTTCTTTATTGTTTTGAATACGTTTTGACTAAGAGACTTATTATTTGTGGAATATGTTTGTAATTTTTGGCGTTTTCATCATTTTTATGAGAAATTTCACGATTTTTAGGTTAAGGCGCCAACAACTGATGCCAATTGATATGGATCAATAAAAATATGGTTATGACTATGTCAACTTTGCCAGGCCCTTAAGTTATGGTGGAATAACCAGGGGCCAAATGGTAACATCCGTGATCGTATTACACGTCACGTAAAAACATGATTTTCGGATTATAACATACGTGACGAGTGACTGAACGTACACGTTACGTTCCACTTTCATTGGAACACAAACTGGCAATTGTATACACACAAATTTCATTGAAAATATAAAAAAAAATTGTTAAAATAGCTCTAGGCCACACATATATATATGTGACCCGGTCTATGAAAAGGTGGCTTATGACTCAAAAAAGAAATTGCGAGAAACAGCTGTTAAAGATAAACAAAACATTTCTTCAGTTTCTTAGTAGTTTTTCTTTTGCATTATGAACAGTGATATTTTGGCTCCATTGCCATCGAAAAAAATGCTATCAAAAAAATCTGAGGATGCATCACCAGCCACCAAAGTGGCATCGAAGGAACCAAAGACTTCATCGTCTTTCATTTGTGCTCTTCTTTCTCTACATTTTTAGTACACTTCTAAGCAAGTTAGGACTTTCTAGTTTTCACCACGTGAAAGAGCGTCTCAAAAACTATCGAAACCAGAAAAAAAGTGGAAACATTTTTTTTGAGTCATGAGCCACCTTTTCATAGACCGGGTCACATATATCAAAATTTCAAAAACCGATCAAAATCATTTGCATATACAATATTTATTGTTTCGATATTTCGACCTCAGTTTGAAGTAATCTTCAGGAACATATGATTGTTGCTTATGACTTCAAACTGAGATCGAAATATCGACAACAATAAATATTGTATGTATATGCAAACTCGGTTTTTGAAATTTTGATATAGTATATCCGGTAATAACTACAAAATAAATAATTCTTAAAATAGATGCATAAATAAAATATAATAAACAAATTTCAAACTCTTTATAATTAACAGAGGTCGACTTCAAACAAGCTTAATCCAAGCCAAAAGGAAAATATTGGCGGAATTCATGGCGAGACACCCGCCTTGGTATCGGCTTGCTTCAAATTTAACTTCTCCAGAAAATAACTAAAAGATTCTTAAGTTGTTAAGCGTAATCTCCTCAAGAAACTGCAATAATTTTTTGTTACAACGAAATAATACATAAATGATATGCTTGCGCTTTGTTCGATGATTCCAAATAAAAATAAAATTTCAAATAAAATATTTTTATTACAAAACAAGGAAAAAAGGGAGGGTAAGGGTAATGTTTCAGAAAATGAAAGCAGCAACCCTCATCATGCGCTCTCAGTAATCATAGAAAACAAGCTTCTGTCATTAACGATTTAAGCGCTACTTGGGTTAGTGGGTTTATCGATATCTACTTTCAATATGGTGTATATCTCTTGAACCAAGCTAAATCACAACGCTTTTGGTTTTGGAATATATAGGTACTCGCTTGTAGTTTAATTCACAATTAGATATAAAGTTTCATCATTAACTCTTCAAGGCGAAAATGGAATTTATCGGCACACAAATGACCGAGCACCTAAAACTCTTGAACCAACCAAGATTTAAAATTTTGTTTTCCTATTTTACAGCTAACTAGTTGTAGATTTAGACACAATTTGATTTAAGGTTGCATCGTTAATGACTCGAGAGATGGACAGTAATAATCGAAAAACCGATTAATGCACTTGGCGCCTTAACCGTTAACGATAGAACCTTGAATAATATTTTTTCTCAAACTGCAAGTGAGTAGCTATATAATGCAACAACAAACATTTTGAAATGTTACTCTGTTCAAGAGATATGCACGATAATCGGCCTGTCGACAACTACTAACGACCAAACCGATTACTGTGTGTATCTCTTGAACCAAGCCAAATAACAAAGTTTTTGTTTTTGCAGTACGTAGGTATAACCCTGCAGTTTAATTTGCTTTTCGATAAAAAGCTCCATCATTAACCCTTCAAGGCGAAAAATAGAATTTATCGGTACACAAATGTCCCAGCACCTGAAATCGGCCCATATCTCTTGAACCAAGCAGGATTTAACATTTTTGTTTTGCCTTACATAGGTACATATTCGTAGATTTATCTTCGACTTGAAATAAAGTTCCATCGTTAACCCTTCAAGGCGAAAATTGGAATTTATTGGTACACAAATGACCCAAAACGTACATCGGCCTATGTCTCTTGAACCAAGGCAGATTTTCTAAATTCTCGTTTTGCATTATATAGCCACTTACTGGTGGATTAATTCAGAATTTGATTCGAGGTTCTATCATTACCGGTTCAAATTTTATTACGATTGATCGGTCAGTGCTGACTACCAACAGCTTTGTGTGTATATCTCCGGAACCAAGTAAAAATTCAAAAATTTTTTTTATTCATTATATAGCTCCTCATTTGTAGGTTAAGAAAAAATATGACTCATGGCTCCATCATTAACGTTTAAGGCACTAAGTGCATTAATCGGTTTTTCGATTATTACTGTCCATCTCTCGAGCCGTTAACGCTGCAACCTTGAATCAAATCGTGTCTTAATCTATTAATAGGTGGCTATATAAACGAAGTAAAATTTTTGAAAATCTTGATTGGTTATAGAGATAATTTGTGTACCGATATATTCCATTTTCGCCCAGAAGAGTTAATGATGGAACTTTATACCAAATTGTGGATTAATCCTCAAGAAGATACCATATATTGCAAAAACAAAAAGTTTTACACCTTTGCTTGGTTCAAGAGATATACACAAAGGAACAGTAATTATCGAAAAAACCGATAATTCACTTAGCGTCTTAACCGCAAGCGACAGAAATCCAAGTCAAATTGTGGATTAATCCACAAGTCGAAAGCTATATAATGCAACAACACAAATTTTAAAATGTTGCTTGGTTCCAGAGATATACACAAACAGCAGTCGAGCAGTCAGCACTGATCGATCAACAGATAAATCGCACGTAGAAGTTGAATCCTTAACTATAGAACACTGAACTGAGCTGAGTCTTAATCTACAAATACGTAGCTATATAAGGCAACAAAAAAAGCTTTGGAAATCTTGCTTTGTTCAAGAGATATCACGAAATTTAGGTGCCGTGTCCTTTGTGTACCGATACATCCACATTTTTTTGCTTTGAAGGGTTAATGATGGAGATTTATGTCAAATTGTAGTTTAATCGACAAGTAGCTGCATAATGCAACAAAAAAAATTTTGAAATTTTGTTTGGTTGAAGAGATATACACAAATTCACAGTCCCTTTCGATGAACCGATTAAACTTTGTGGCGACGCTGAATCAATCAATTCATGAATACTCACAGTACAGAAAATTCCCTGCCGGCAAATTTTTTTCATTCGCATTTACCACGATCGCTTTTATTACCAGGCACGCAGAACTGCAGAAGCGGATACTTAACTTGCCTATGTGTGTGTGAAATTTTGTTGCATCTTCTCTTCCATGAAATTGCATACTTTTAGGCTGATGCCATATGCTTCCAAGGCGACTCGGATGTTAGAGCGGAAGTGCATATATAATTTAACAACTGCAGCCTAAAAGTATGCAACGTCCGTGTCAGTTAGAGAAGCAACACATTTTTACACACACACACACGCCCACACGCATTAGAAAGTGGCATCCGCTTATGTAGTTCTGCGCGCCTGGTATTTTTTACTATTTGTGAACGCGGTAGATGCAAAAAACGAGAATGGAAAAAAATGAGCCACCAGGGATGAGTTGTGTGATGATTTTTGACGCCGCCATGGTAGAGTTGGTAAATATACTTACCAGAGATTCTTAGTTCGATTTCCAGGTACGGAGGATTTAAAAAACCACAGAGTTGGAAAAAACTAGACATTATGAAGGATATCTCTTCCAGTAGTGCAATATATTTATCGTGATCACCTATAGGTTTTAAGCCAACGGATATGATGGCTTAACTGGAGTGTGTCTGGATACTGCTTGGGGCTACGGATATGTACTCACGCCCATGCCTTACGATTCCATAACACCATTGCATTTACTGAGAAGTTTTTTAAGGTTATGGCGGGCATTTGTTGCAGACAATAGAAATGAACTTGCAGAAAAGTTGAACGGTTTTCTCTTGGAGAGTATGTGACAGTCTACCTCCCTCAGGTATTTTTTAATTCTCAAGACCAAGAACTACTTATGTTGTATTTCATTGGAGTTTACACAGAAGCTTAAAGGGCACAATCCTAAAAACATACTCACCACATTCTTGATCTTTTCATGAAAAATACATGGCTATTTCATATTTAATTAATTCAAAAGAATAGCTTTTAATTTTTCAATCTAAAACTACAGTATTTATGTATTGTTTTAATGTTAAATTTACAAGATCATAATAGATTCTAAAATTTGTTCAAAATAAATGATTTCAAGCACATTTCATTTGCCTTCTTTTATCAATGTAATTTTTATGATTCGGTTGACGTGATTGAGGTACAAAAACAATGTCGAGCTGCGACTTTAACTTGAATGCACCATTGTTGTCTCTCAGTACCAAAATTCCTGCTCTGCGCCGCATGTGACTTTCATGATAGCAAACCCTTTGAAGTTTGATATATAAGGATGCGATCACCGAGGTAGCTTCTAATGACGGGCTGTGCGTAGCATAGTATTTGAAATCGCTGCTCTAAAGCGACCAGCATGTCTGCCCATCTCGCGCTGTTGGAAGCATTTCTAACGTCTTAGGTTGAAAGGAGCCCAAATCGTTTGGATTTGGTATTACTAGGCTGTGCTATTTCCACGCTTCTAAGGCGGCCTTCAATTGCGCCTCAATTGCATTTTTCGGCCCTGAAGTCATGCTGCCTGGATGACAGTCCTCATGCTGTTCTATAGTATTTGCGATAAGTGGTTTTAGGAGCCTTTCAAAAAGTCTTTCGGCTGTGTTAAGCGTGTATTACGGCCGGTATTCTGATGGCGAGCTTGGATCCCCTTTGCCTTTGCCAATAAACACAAGCTGCTGCCTTTTCATGTTTCGGGGAGCAATAAAGACATGCATTAAACATATTTACCAGCATAGCTTCTGGCGCATTCTTGCGATTACTTCATTGGCTTCTATTAGAATGCCATCTGGTACTGGGATCTTGTTATTTTTCAAGCTTCTTACTGCAAAGTGGTAGCTCCGTTGTTGTAAATGGCGGAGGCTCTTCTCCTATTTTGTGGAAGGGAAAACGTTCTTTTACGTTTTTTGTACATTTCAGCTGTATTCAGCTCTATCGATGCATTTTTCTATCTTTTTGCTGAGCATTTAGGATGTCCTTACTAAGATCAGTACAGCTGGTGTTAGATGAGTTGTTCGATCGGGCATGGATTCATATTCTTTCTAATGCACGGATGTATTGTCGTTTTGGTTTAATTGATTGTTAACGCAGAATGTAACTTGAAACGCGCCTCTTCCAAATAAGTGAGCATTGGTCGTATCTGAAATAAAAATTGGAGATGTTGAGTAATACTTCGAACCAATTAATAATGAAGAAAATAAGTTGAAACTACTATGATATTTACGAGAAATAAGTGAAAACTTAATATTAATAAAATGAAGCTACCAAACTATGATTATTCTCACAAAAACGTATGAGCTAACATATGGATTTAAGGGGTTGTGTAGCGCAATTCAAAGATTTTCTAACCTAGCTGTCAACCTAACCTAGCCGTGGTGAATTCTGTTAAATTTCGGAGACGAGGCTCTGTCGACCCCAAGTGCTTAAAGGAAGGGGGTGGATGATCATATTTTGGCGAACATTAGCATCACTATGCTGTTAGTAAATAATCACAACAACAAGAACAGCAAGCAGCCCCACTTATGAACATGTACACATTAAAGCAAGCAGCCACACTTATGTACAAGGCAACGAAGAATATCCACACACAAAACCAGCAGCTTGAAGCAAGAGATTATCTCACATGCACATACATAGTCATCAGCAAGAGCAGAAATTGTTGCTCACACATATGTATACACGCATATAGCTACATAATTAAGCAAGTATGAAATACAACTTTTCTAGAAGGCATGTGCGTGAAACATCTAGACCTAAGTAGAAATAGGCGAATGAGGTAACCGCGAGCATAAAGCAGCGCAAGCTGAGGAATCAGTTTGATGTAAACACGGCATTAGTTGTGTAGAGAAGTATAATTGTAATACAAATAAAAACCAATTTGCAATACTGAATATTGAAGTTATTTATTAGATAGTTCAGCGATTCGAACGTTAGCAAAAGGTGCATAATATCAGGAATTCTCCAAAACTCGTTACAATATCAAATCGTTCCTACGCCATATTGGTGATATTTCAAGGAAAACCTCGGAGAAGTGTTCGACAAAGGATTTGCAACATCGACAAAATTCAGCAAAACCTTCGGGCACTCACCTTGTCGCTACAAGCATTATAGAGCATTTTGTCAGCTTACTTATTTCCCAATTGCCTGCTAAAGAATACTGCATCTACAAAACACAAACATCTCTATAGCTCTGTGTATGTATACAAATATTTATCTTTCAACATTTTATTTGTAACTTTTTGTTTATTGAGTGCGATTAAAACGGATTTATTGACTCATTCTGTTCCATTTGGGCTTCACAATTAGTCGCATTTGGTCAGTATCATATTTATAAACATACACACACAAATACATATGCAAATAAAGTTTACTTATACAAAAAAAGTGTAAATATTTCGCTTTAGTTTAGTGTAATATGTGTATTTTTGGAAATTGCAATTGTTTATAATTCGATTGTCGAAAATTCCATTGTTCAGCCCACACAATTTCAATGCCAGTCAATGAAATGAAATGAGTGGAGGAAATAGTTGTGTTCATCTGCAGGCAAATTTCTGAGTGCTGCTTTTAGTGATAGATGTTGGGAGAGAAAGAGCAAGCGCTTTTTAATACAGACCTTTGTTTCTTTCAATAAAGTATTAATTTTAATTCAAGCTAATTATTGTCATTAATTCTGGTATTTATTTCACAGCTTCCATATATGTGCTTAATAAATCTATAGTCCATGAGCTGTCAGCATACGGTAGCATGTGTATATTTGGTATGACTTATGAGTCATATGCTCAAAAATCATATGCTAAGATAGTCACGTCTCAGGAAGGTCAGACTATAATGTCTTGAGCGTCAAGAGAAGATAATACTGTGGTTCAAAGAGCCCACCCGTACTTACAGCACAAAATAATAATAATATATATTTTATTATTGTTTTGTTATTATTGTGTACGTTGTATCATTTACTTAAAGCTCTCGTGCTTATCATGTCGCATTATATCTCAAGCGCTCCTTAAAACGTGTCAGCTAAGAAGGCAAGAAAAATGCTGCTTGCCTATGAAGTAAACCAATAAGAAGAGGAAGATAATGTATAACAAGAAAGAGGAAATGCGAAAATTTCTAAATGTGCCATTGTTGCCGTTTACCAAATATTTGATTCCTCAAATTTCTTCAATTTATGCGGTCACAATATATATAAAGATATACAGCGCTCATATCACCATATCACGTGCTATTTATAATCTCAAACTAGTTTAGCAGCTCTTATACAAAAGGAAAATGGATGAAATCAGAAAAAAAAATTCTCAGAAGAGTTCGCTGCATTGATAAATATATGATATGCGAAGTAATATCATGTCATATGATAATTACTGAGTGATACTGTAATAATTTTGATAAAACGATTTCATTCAGATTAATATGGTACGAAATATAAATGTATATTGATAAAGTTTACCTTATCCTTCGTTTTATGGTTGAAATCAATATAAATGAGATCATTGTTATCAAAGTTATTCGGTGTATATTTCTTATCATATGATGTGATATTACTTAAACTAGAAACGATATTATTTAGCATATCATATGATATTAGTCAATGCACCGAACTCTACTGAGCAGTTTTATTCTGATTTCATCTATTTAAACTTTAATTGCTAAGCTGGTTTGAGTTTATAAATATCATATCACATGAGCAGTGAATGACAAACATAACATCATTCGCGCTGTATAGCTATATATAATAGCACCGCATTAATTGTGGGAATTTGAGCAATGAACTTTCTTAGAAAATGAGCAAATCACTTTCATGTTCCAATATGGAATGATGCGCTCTTAGGACCATACTTTTATACATGTTAATTAACGCATACATTTCATCAACTCTCCATTTGCGTGTATGAAAGCGGTCTGCCGGCAGTGGACCAATTTTTGGTGCATTTCACTGTCCAGAATTTAGGTATCGGGTTCACCACGTTCCTCAGTATTTAGAGAGAACGTGAACTAGTATCACATCAACGCATAAATATTGCTGTTGGAACTCGCCCTCTCTTGAAATTTTCGGCTGTCCTCAAAGTTACATGATGATATCATCGTTAATGATTACTATCAAAAAATATTTCAACGGGATATGATGTAATCTGAAGTGATCATATTTTGAGGATACTTTTTGTAATACGTGATCATCAAATATCAAGTGAATTTTGAGTAAACTATTATTTTATAATACGGGATCTTATATGCTGCGATTGAAATTTTTTGTTTGACTTTGTCAAATATAGGGTATAAATTGAGATACTTAGACATAATAGAGTTTAATTTGACTTATTTTGTTTTGCTGATTTTCCGGTGGGGTGGATAAATGATGTATATTGGAACGGCTTTCCGTCATCCCTTGTCAAATTTTTTTAGAGACAAACCGATTTCGATTTTGTGGCAATCATCAGTGTCGATGTCGTTTTAATTTGAAACCTTTCACCATATGGCGATTTAACCGTATATGTCGTACAATCATTTAATGTAATCAAAGTTTTAGTAAAATACTTTTAAGATAGAAGTGGCTATTCGTCCGGAAAAAATTTGTTTGAACAAATTGAAGAAAACACAGCAAAAAAAAAGACTGAAAAAGTTACGGAAAATTTTTGTACGGGCTTTTCGGACGAATGTAATACACAGTCATCATATGATCTTATATGTTCTGAGATGATTTTATTTGGTACGATGAGATTTAGAGTTTATAAAAATGATCTGGTATTTATCAATAGACTGCGATTTTTGTTCCAGACTTTAGCTGACTTGGTATGTTTTGATGCGATCTGTGGTCACATTGAATATGTGATATCATTACAAAGACTTTATTTCATGTGATACCATTGATATTTGGGATGTGATATCATACATGAAACTTTGGTTAGTTTAAAATTTTCTTTTAACAGCGAGATGAAGGAAATGCACAACCAACCGATCATTTTATATCGCAAAATGTAGTTTACATTGCAAAATGTCATATCACATCGTATTTATGCTGCATAATGTGATATCACATCGTACATGATTTAATGTGATATCACATCATACATGATTCAATTTTATGAAGTTTTTGATATAGTAATATGATTGTGTCTTGTTTTAATAAAATCTTATTAAATATGGCGGCCACCGTGGTGTGATGGTAGCGTGCTCCCCCTACCACACCGAATGCACTGGGTTCACACCCCAGGCAAAGCAACATCAAAATTTTAGAAATAATGTTTTTCAATTAGAAGAAAATTTTTATAAGCGTGGGTCGCCCCTCGGCAGTGTTTGGCAGGCACTCCGAGTGTATTTCTGCCATGAAAAGCTCTCAGTGAAAACTCATCCGCCTCGCAGATGCCGTTCTGAGTAGGCATAAAACAAGTAAGTCCCGTCCCGCCAATTTGTAGGAAAAATTAAAAGGAGCACGACGCAAATTGGAAGAGAAGCTCGACCTAAAATCTCTTCGGAGGTTATCGCGACTTACATTTATTTACTTATTAAATGTGATATTTATTATGGTTATAAACATACTTTTGAGTGCTGGCCATTAAAGAAAAAATAATAAAAAAAATTTGTTTGTTTGTAATTCAATCTCGTACAATTGTCTAATAAGTAAGCTTATCGCGGTACTTATTGAAGATATTTTTTTTACTTTCCCTTTTAAAACTTCATATTTAAAACTATTCCACCTTTAAGAAATGTTTTATTCCGTAGAAAACAAAAAAATGTACCATATTTGGTAAAAGTGTACCGATAGCGGCAGCAGTGACCTTCACAGCGATATGCTACGAAATTGACTGTCCGGACGATGTTCTTGCGTCTGCTTGTTTGTGTTTGTAGTTATTGTTGTTTGTGGTTAACTATTGCCAGGGCAACTTACAAGCTCACGAGCTCTTCACTACAGCTTATCTAGCAGATAAATCGCCTGATTATTTCCAACGGAAATCGACTAAGAAATAAAGACGGATTATATACATAATAAACCCTTTCACACATACTTAGTTATATTTATAAACGCCACTATCGTCTACCAACAGGTTTAACTTTGCTTTTAGCTTCTGAATTTATTCGTTGACAAGAGCTCAGTGTCTTAACTCGAATTGTGTACGACGACTTCATGTTAAGTTATCTTGTCTGTTGTATCTGTTTCCATTTAATGAGACAATAATGTGCAACGAATAGAAAGATAATAAAAATAACAAAAAAAAGGACGTCAGTTGAGAGCAATGAAAACAAAAAGAGCAACAGTGACATTTCTGTAGACATTGATGTCGACTAAATTGTGGCAAATGCCCAAAAGCAAATGTCATCACGGAAATGGGGTAATGCGCTAATGAAAATAAATTCGTTAAGTGAACTGTGCCAGGCGACATTGAAATATGTTGTATAGTGAATAAGGCGACAGATATAAGGAAAATAAAACACGTGAAATGAAGGAAGGACATTTATAGGCGCTCGACCGTAATTTTTCAACACAATTTGAACAAACTATAAGTTGCAGTTATTTTTGAGATCACAGCAGGATGGAGATATTAAGGAGAATTTTTTGTGGTTCAACTAGAAAGTTTTAAGGAGACGTGCCAAAGTGCAAGTTCTTAGCTGGACGTTAAACCGGCTTCTTTCGGCACTAAGACCTTACACTGAAGCGAAGCATAGCTTTTTCTTCCCAATATCAACGCCGTCTTCTTATTTCAAATAATTTTGCTGAAATACCGACATAAATTCATTCACAATAGCGCTTAAGGCACGAACACATAAGATTTTAGATGCAGCATCGTGCGTACAAACACATGCAATCGACTGCACGATAGTGCATTAAAAATTTTATGTATTCGGGCTTTTATGCACAAACTATCAATGTCGCCCAAAAAAAAATTGCTACCTACGATAAATCCACCTTAGCACGCTAGTAGCTATAAATAGATTCACAATCGAAATCAATGAGCATTAAACTTAAAAGTATTCACAATAGTATTTTAGTGCAAACGGTTTACGGAGAGATAAATAAAATGAAGTCATTTCATACTTGCACATCTAGTTACTTAAGAATTATGCAAAATTTAGTAGACTGTTCACCATTTTGATGCAATAAGCAATTATTCACAATAAAATCCCAAAGCATATTATTGTTTTCTTTGCGCCAAATATTTGCTTCACCTAACAGAATTTTATCTACGTGCTTGAAAAGGATATTGTGAATCACTTAACACAACTTAAGTAACAAATTTAAATCAGAAAAATATTCACAATAACACCAGCATGAAACATCACTGGCATTTCAAACAATGACGCCTTTTTCTGAAGCAGCAACAGTTTTTGTGAAGCTGATATTTTTTTTACAAATTTATGCCAAATACAAGAAAAATATAAAACAAAATTAAGCATAGTTCATATAGTTCAAATGTCGAATTCATTCGGCTTAAGAATTTCATTCACAATAATAGTAATTCATCTTATGTGTTGCTTTAAAATCATAAGAAAATATGAATTAGTTTACAATAGTACTTTTTTAATAGTAATTTTCGGTATTAATTAATTAAAAGCAAAAAGTGTTTGGGAATTTATTCAATGAGTTAGACTTAAGAATTTCATTCACAATAGTAATTTTACTTAAGGTGTTGTTTTAGAATAATAAACCAGTATGTATTAATTCACATAGTAATTTCTAATACATATTTTCGGTATTTAAATAAGAATTTCATTCAAATAGTACTAATTTATTTATTATTTATATTATTTATTGCTTCAAATTAACTTTCGTGATTAAAAATATGATATTGTTTATACATAAGCCCAATTTACTAACAAACCAAAGTCATAAACTCATTCACAATAGTAGCTGTAAATAAAAATTAGTTCAATATTGTAAATAAGAGTGATGCGTTCTGAAAATTTATATTAAAGGGACCATTTGGAACTAAAATATATATTCACAATGAACTTGTTGTTTTTGTAATAATTTTAAATCAGTTCACAGTAAAAGATAAGGAATTATTTTTCTCTTGCAGGAGCCTAATCAAAATAAGCACTGATTCAATTATAAGGTAAGTTCAAAAATAAGGCACATTTCTTTTTACTAACTTTATGTTTATATTAAATTTTATTTTTGTATTTTTTTAAGGAAATACAAATTTGATGCATTGATAAGAGAACCGTCAATATATGCTTAAAAAACATTTAACACAAAATGAATTAAAGAAAAAGAGATAACAGGTTTTTTCACAGTAGATTTGATTTTAAAGCTTAAAGAGTTTATAGGTAAAGCGAAACAAATTTATGCGCACAATATGTCAGAGCAACAGCAACAGGCGTTAAGGAGCAGCAAAAATTTGAACGCACGCGGCGATGGAACAGATAGTCTGAGCACAGCGTTTCCAGAGGAAGTAGTCTTAAGAAAAATGTTCTTTGTTCTCATAAATCTAAATTTTTCTAAAAAATATGCTTATTGAAATGTTCACATGCGACGATCATGCAGTACCACCTTTTGTTGTTGATACTAATAAGTTGAATCCTTTTCCGAACCCCTAATGAATATAGCGCCCAACTTGGGGCGCACAATAATAGTCACCATAGAAACTCACCTTGTAATTCACCACTCAAGTTGAAAATGCAATAGGGGGATTGTGAGAAATACAAAAAAATTCACTGAATTTTAGGAACGAAGATAATAAAGAGGTTCTTGTGGCATACATTCACTCAAGTGAGTGGAAAGCCACTTTGCAATGATGGTATATGTACCTTCAGTGATATGTATATAAAATAGCATCAAATTAGAATCCCTAAAAACAACAAGTCGCCTTGGTAGTGGAGAGTAATGAGAAGAAAAACTATGGAGTTTAGGACTGGACATGACGGTGGTGACACGGTATGATTCAAAAACCGAATGGCGAGTTTTTAAAAATGAAGACATCTTCATTTAAAGATTCGTTATGATAAGCAGGCCAAAAAATCTACATTTCAAAGATAAATGTTTTTTATGGCAACGCTAAGGAATACAGAAGAAAAAACCGAATGGCAGTGAGCAAAGGCAGAGTACTGAAAGACATGAAAAAATCACCGGTCAAAGAACTAAGCTTACAGGAAAAAAAGAACACAGACTAATAAGGCACGCAAGTGCAACTCGCCATATGCACCACTGCTCTCTCCTCCTGCAACATTTGCTCTTGCTGTCAATTTACGCCACAATCCCGGGCACATTTTTGTCGAGTGGTAAATTACTAAAATTTTCAGTAAAGCAGATATCGAGCAAAAATAAAGATTTAAACAGCAGTGGAGTGGCAAGTAAAAATATTTGAAAATGAGGTGAACGAAAGAAAGCATAGCGTAGTGGTTGGGGTTGTGTAGAGTGCGTAAGCAAATGAGAGACGTATTGAGTGGAGTAAAATGGCACGGTTACAACATGATGAATCGTCGGTTACAAAAGATATAAGCAAATATATTTATTATGTAGCTAAAGGCTAAAAGGAGAATGGGTGGAAGTGAAAGCAAAATTACAGTATGAAGTGATGAAGTGAGCAGTGAGGGTGAAAAGCGCAGAGAAGTGAAAAATCAGAAATAAAAATGAGAGTTCAAGGTAAAAGGGAATAAACAAAAATAGCTGAGTCAAAGTGTAAAAGTGTATGAAAAATAAAGGGAAACGTTTGTACGCATACAAAAAAATGGTAAACTCATTTTTTGTGGTTTTAATTGGATACAAATAATGCTGCTGGAGTGGTTGCAGCTGCTTCAAATTGGAGTCATAAAATTCAAACTGGTTTAAAGCATAACGAGAGCAGAACTTATGCGAAGCGTCTTTATTATTCATAAAAAAGTTTTAAGTTTATTACTTGGCAAGCAAACGCTGAGTTTTTAATGTGAGAGCTTAAATGAATTCCATGAATTTGATTTTCGCTGTGGAGTTTATGGTCACGAGATAAGTCATTAGTTAATATGCGATGAAAATGAACACTTAGTCTTGGAATAGATGAGCAGCGAATCTGAATTTCCGTAGCAACATACTTGGCTAGGGCTAGAAGTATATAATTTACGCGTTGACTTCAAATGTTTAATATTTTTGGGAATCTATACTTGAGATTAGAAAATTCACCCCCCCGCGGGATAGGAGGATTAGAATATACCAGCGGCAGGTATGCTGTCGTTAGAGGCGTTTAAAATACCAAATTGATTCAAGGGAGTTGTGTAGCGCAACCCTTTCAAGGGATTGACAGCGCAATATATAGCTTCTCCAACCAAATTTTAACCTCACCTACCCGTGGCGAATCCTTCTTTAACAGCCGAGGCTCTGGCGACCCCAATTCCTCATGGATCTATAGGGGGTGGGCGGGCGTTATGGCCTAGAAGGTTTCATGTGGTCATACCAAGTTGGCTCCCGAGATGGATGGACGGGCTAGCACCTAATGGGGCTTGTTACCGGAAACGTACCGATCTGCATGAGGCAAAGTACGTTCAACATCGATAACACTCGACAGGGCCTTCGGGGTGTCACTATCGCTACAACAACAACAATAATCTTCATCTTTTGGAAACAAAGTTTTTGTTGTTTTCAGTGTATGTATAATAAGGTTGAACTGGCCGGTCCATGAGGACCTCACATAACTTATTGAGTCTATGGACAATTTACATCCTTGGATTCATATCTGTGGGTCCTACAAAGAGCATTTTCATGCTTTTCTCTGTGACAGGATATAACCCCAAACCCTTGGTGTGTAGTAAGCCAGCACACTATTCCTATCTATAGGAGATGAACAAAGAGGCTGAAATTTAACAGATTTGTTTCGAAAAGTATAAGCTCACCTGCAGATGCCAACACAGTTACATAGGACAAACACGACCGCAAATAAGAACAAGGTTAAGATAACCCATAAGAGATTACAACACAAACACAGGGAATCCAAACACTATCCGAGATCCAACTTTGCGAATCAAATCGACGAAAATGAATGTTCCCCAGCAAACATCAATAAACATTCACGGTCCTTCACATACAAGCAAAAGGCCGACGTCTCGAAAACATGGAAGTCTACAAACAGAAACATTACGGTAGTACAATAAACGAACAGGTAGAACACAATTTCTGACACAATATTTCAGCTATAAAACTTGTTTACAAGAAACAAAGTAATCACACAGGTACAACAGACAAACACACAACAACAAATAATGCTCTAAAGCAACAAACCACAAGAAGGTCAAACGACTAGAATTACTGACTTTTACCTACCTCAGTCAGTCACAAAATCGATCAATAAAACCACTCTCGGTTCTATATCCATCAAAGGTATATTTGTTTAACTAGAAAGAAGTCTCTAGAGAAACCTATTCGGTCTTTCCTTGCATATCATGTAAGTGTAGGTACTGTTATTCAGCAAAGCCAGCAGCGAATTTTACCATTCTCCATATACACACATACTAGGACAAAAAATTTATCTTTGCTTGCGAAGCTCTTCTGGCGTTGTGCATTACTATTCTCGAAGAATAATTAGCAATCTTGAGTTCCATCTTTCAGCAGGAATATAACGGCAGTTATCCCTCGCTTTTTTATCACCCCTATTCTGCATTACGTTCCCGTTCTACGCTCCGCTTTAATAGAAGTTGGGTATTCTGCATTACGACGGAAATCGTAACGAGAAGAGGAAGAGCAAATAATTTTTCGAAATCAGCTGCTTGTACGGAATGTGTGAACATTGGAACAAATAAATTAAAGACAAATTTGTAAAAAACACTGAAAAACGTTTATATTTTATTATCCATTTTGTACAAAAAAAGCAATAGAATATATTGCCGCAGTGTTATATTTTTTGAGTGAAGTGCTTTCATAATTATAAGTGTGTTTTGTCGTTCTTTTGGCCAGTTTCCTGCCGTGGCACCAAGTTTTAGTTAAACGGATCCTGCACGAATATAGTTGACATTTTCTGAATTTTATGGATGCTAATTTCGTTGCACTGGCCTAAAATACTTTATAAGATTTATTTATTCCTTCCGCAAGGATTGTTTACGTTTTCGCTTCACTTTCCTCTACTCCGGCAGCTTGCTTTAGCATATAACTGAACCCAACGAACAGGCACAAATATAGCTGTCTATTATAATGAAATCAATAGCCGCGGCATTATTTGTGGAGTTGGAGAGCAACGCATACGAAAATGGCCAGGCGAGAATGGAAAGGCAAATATAGCAAGATTGTGTAATCCATTTGAGATGAGTGACGAATTGTACAAAATTGAACTATTTTCTTATTTAGGTTCAAAAAAACTTTCGACTTAATAAGGATGCTTTCAAGTATGTGTTAGATACTTTTGCGGGGCAAATACGTCTAAGGACTTCGACATAGACATGTTGTTTTTGACCTGGAAACATATAAAAAACAATCATCATGAAGCCTTCTACGTTTCTTAACAAGTTTTACTTACATTTTTGTTAAATTCTGTTATGAATTAATAAAAAAATAAAAATTTAAAATATTTTTCCGCCAACTAATTTGCAACTTAGAAAAACGGAACTACGATCGAAATGCAGAATACACAAAATCGAAATTCGAAGTTGAATCGAAAGAGATTGCACACAGAATACCAAAATTGCCAAATCGAAAAAATTCCAATCCAAGTCGAAATGCAGAATAAGGCTGAATAAGACATCGATATTTTTTCGACACCAAATCGATAACTTTTCGGCAGTAAACCGTAACAATCGATATTTTTTCGATAACAAATCTATAGTTTTTCGAAATAACAAACATTCAACAAATCATATACTATCTCATTACTAGTAATATTTTTCAACGAGAGTTGTTATCGACAAAAATTCGATATCACGTCGAAAATATGCCGACGACAAATCTGATAAAAATAACAGCCACATATTTTTTCGTTATCATAAATGAATTTTTTTGAACCCTGCCTAAATCATTCCAAAATATTCCCGAAATCAGTTACTAACTTAGTCCCAATACTATCTCAAAATGGTTCAAAATGATCCCAACATGATTCTATAACGATCTCAAAATAGTCCGGCCAATATCCCAAAATAGTCCGAAATGTTTCCAAAGGCCTTCTAAAATCATCTCGAAATAGTACCTAAAATTCCGAAAAAATAATTCCGAAATTACATCAAAATACTCCCAGAATGATCTCCACGTTACTACAAAAACTGTCTCGAAATAATTCCAAAATTATACCCGAACAGTTAAGAAATAATCGAAAAGGTTCTGGGGATTATGCATGACCCCAAAAATATACGTTCGGGGCGTAGCCGCTTCCCGCGGCAGACGGTTATATGTACTGGAGCGACTCGGGATTTTTTTCCCGCCCAGGGGCTGTCATTCAGTGTAACCCTATTTAATTTGTTGCGTCCCTTCCACAAATTGTCATCCTCGGAGCAGCTCCTTGCAGCTGGACTGCTCCGTACGCTCCTGCTCCGGAAAGGTATTGAACCTAACCCCGGTCCCCAGGCTGTGGTTCTGCTGCATATGTGGGAAAGGATTTATCTCAGACCCCATAGGGAGGTAGCAACGTGTTTCTGGTTTAAATTTACAATTATTTGTAGACCGTTGTAATAACCTAATGTTAAGCTTACATTATGTAAATTCTAACAGAGCAAATGAGATATTTACCGTTCCCGAAATCTATTTCGGTAGCAAGTAACAGTTTTAAAAAAACCTTAGACAACAATCACACAACACGATCTCAGTAAATGTAAGAAAACCTTTGAAAATAAAAATAAATCATTTAGACCGAAGACCGAAAAATTCAAAACTTAGCATATCTCACTGGGAAAGCCGTTTTTGGTTTTTTGTTGTTTTTGAATATTGGTTGTTATCCGTGATAAACACAATTGCTTTTTCTTTTTCTAAATGCAATCTCTGCATTTAGCACACTATAGCGCTATTTCCCCTCGGAGTATGCTCACCTTGAACAGTCGGCATGAGTTACTCGCGAGTTATTTTGCAATTTTTAAGTAAATAAATAAATCAAATTTTTTGAAAGCAACGTTTATTTTTTTAATCAGAAGTACATATGTACAATGTATTGATATGTATATTTTGTCTATACTTATTTCTCATATGTATGCATTTTAAGACCAATATTTGGATATACATATATTAATGCTTATAAAATTTATTTTCAAACACATTAACTTTACAACTCGTGCAGAGTGAAGAAAACATACTCGCACTACTCATTAATGAATTCATTCAATGCGAATAAATAAACAAATCAAAAATACTTATGCGTAACACTAGTGGAATATAAAATGATTCAAAGTGAGTGTCTTTGCTGGAATGGCGGTGGATAGTAGTGGGGAGGTTCCCATTGAAACGCTCTTAAGTATTTATGCTATCTTTTTACAAAGGATAAAAGAAATGAAGTAAAAAAATATGGAAAATGATACTTATAAATGTAAGGCGCGATAACCTCCGAAGAGATCTAAGGCCGAGCTTCTCTTCCAATTTGCGTCGTGCTCCTCTTGATTTTCCCTACAAATTGGCCGGACGGGACCTACATGTTTTATGCCGACTCCGAACGGCATCTGCAAGGCAGATGAGTTTTCACTGAGAGCTTTTCATGGCAGAAATACACTCGGAGCGCTTGCCAAACACTGCCGAGGGGCGACCCCGCTTAGAAAAATTTTCTTCTAATTTAAAAACTTTATTTCTAAAATTTTGATGTTGCTTTTTTCGGGGTGCGAACCCAGGGCATACGGTGTGGTAGGCGGCACGCTACCATCACACCACGGTGGCTGTGAGAAAGCAGCTGTAAGAAAGCACAATGATTTACCTCTTGAGTTGATATATATACGGACAACTTTAGGGACTAATAGTCGCACTTACATATAGTAAAATCCCTCTCAAACCTTTTCACATAACAAAGTACTTTCAATTTTAACTTTAGATACCATTAGCTTAAAACAAAGAAATTATATCACATACACATATGTAGTCATCAGCTAAGAGACGAAGTTCTTACTCACACACGCATATAGCTAAATAACCAAGTATGCGATACAACTGTTTCATCTTCGTGAAAAGTCTACACCTTTGGATAAATATGCGTACGAAGCAACAGAGAGTATAAAAGCAGCGCAAGCTGAGGAATAACTATCAGTTTGATTTAAACACGCTTTTATGAAGTATAATTGTACTACTCCCAAAGTAGTCTAAATAAAGACCATTTTATAAAAATAAAAATAAATGTAAGGCGCGATAACCTCCGAAGAGATTTTAGGTCGAGCTTCTTTTCCAATTTGCGTCGTGCTCCTTTTTTATTTTTCCTACAAATTGGCGGGACGGGACCTACTTGTTTTATGCCGACTCTTTGAGCCGGAACTTTGAGCCACAATGGAGGTGGAAGGTTGGTACAAGAGCGTTTAAAAGGCGAACAAAGTCGTGCACGTGTACACCGATGGTTCCACACAAGCGGGAGGGGTAGGATCTGTCATATACTATGCTAATTCGGAAACAACGTATTCTACAAGCTGCCATATCACTGTAGTGTTTCTTAGGGGAAAATAGTAGATGTGTAGCGGTAGAAATAATGGAGGACAGTGTGACATCCAAGCATCAGTTAAGGCAATGATCTCGCATAACTTAATGTCAATCAATCCCTAGACATAGTCTGAACAAAGAAAAATATACATCTATATTGGCTTTCCGGGCATATGGGAAAAGTTGAAAACAAAAGACGGATAAGCTATCTAAAAAGGGCAGATACCTCGAAGCTTGTACCGTCAAGGTCCCAATATGATTGGTAAAAAGGACGCAAGAGATGCACCTGGTCGACGAAGCTATAAAGGCTGGCACCATGCACGGATATGAAAAGTATCGAAGTTCATGTGCAGGTCTTACGTCCTTAGACTACTAACACTCGTAACACTTAAAAGAGGGAACTGTAGGATCATGATTGAGTATTCGCATTGGACATTGCCTTCTGGCAGCACATGCTTTTAATTAGGCCCCGTCGGTGATAGCAGCTAAAGGGAGTGTGGTGTGGAGGAGGAAACGATCTAGCATGTTTCGTGCTCGTTTCCGGAGTTCGTCAGATCAAGACTCCAGTTATTAGGAGTAACACAGCTATCAGATACAAATCAGCAAATAGGATAGGTCCTTCTGCTTGCCAAGAGGATGAAGTTATTTTATAACATAGGTCATGGTTTTTGATAGGGTTTTTCAGTTTGGCCGTTGAGTAACTGAAGGTAACGCATTCAGTCTATGTGAGGCTTTCACAGAATGGCCAGATCAACCTAACCTAATCGTATGGGAAAGAGAGGTAGAAGTAGTTCAGGGCATTTATATGGCTAAAAGATGTAAATAGTAGTTTTCAATAAGAAATCCCGACATTTAATTGCTAGTGCCTATGTAAAAGTGTAACTCGACCATTTACTTTGAAGTAAATGACTTCCCTTAATTGATGACGACCATGACAAACGTATATAGCACTATGATTTGAGGGCATATCCCTGGAGTGCCCGTTACCTAAATGGGATTGGTGCAGATGTCCGGCTGGTTGATGTCCTCGTCAAAGCAAAATCCGACATCATCGGCATCCAAGAAACGACTTCTTGATGGTAAAAAGGGGCGAGCCTGACTTTGAAAATCTGTAGGCGACATGTATGGTGCCCTCTTGATTTAAGAAGTTTGAATATTGGAGAAGGGAAGGGGATTCTTAAACTAATTTGCTGAAATGTGTTTGAAGTAGAAAAGTCTGTAGCACTATTTATACTTCAGACATTCCTAATAGAGTATGGTTTATGCACTGGACCGACTCTGTATTGTTTTTAATTAAGCCTAGACACTCCGGCAACGGAGCTCACAGTTAACTTTTACAACGGATGAGTCATATAAAAAAAAATATAAAAAGTCGACACAACACTGGGTAAACGTTTATTGGGATAGCTGCAATTTGTTTTGGATTTACCTTTGAATTCGATATGGTAAATGAGTCGTTGGCACACATGAAGTAGTTGCCAATACAAGCAAATACCTAAGCCTAATGGACTGAAAGTTTTTCAAGCTCCTTTGCAGTCCAGTTCCCTGCAAAAATCCCGAGTACTCCATGCATGCATGTATGGAGTACTCGCTATGGACCAACCGAGTGCTCCAAAATTAACCACAATTCATACAAAAACAAGTAAGAACGGGACTGTCTTCGGCTGTGCCGAAGACTTCATACCTTTCATGAATGGGGCTGAACAATAATCTTATCCCGTTCGTAATCTCCGAATAATCGGATGTATAAGATAAGAAATATATAGTGAACAGATCTGCATACCTTAACGATTTTTAAGATAAATATAAAATAAAAAACAGGTAGGTACTTTGTGTGAGGATGCAAAGTTTCTGGTTTTTTGTGGTCTGCGTGTAAAAACTATGACTGCGAATCACGTATTTCAACAATATATGACGTAAACGTAACTATTTGATGAAATTTGATGAATTTTGAAGCTTCTAGCCGTAAAAAGGGGCAAAAATTGACAGTTTATATGGGGTATATAATATATATACCACCGATCTCTATGATTTTTTCAGACAACAATATATGCTATATACGTAAGCAATCGGTGAAATTTGAAGCTAATAGCTGTTAAAATGGGGTAGAAATTGCGAAAAGTTTCTTATCTGAACAATCGGTTGTATGAGATATATACTATATATACAACCGATCTCTATGATTTTTTCAGACAACAATATATGCTATATACGTAAGTATTCGGTGAAATTTGAAGCTTCTAGCTGTTAAAAATGGGGCTAAAATTTGCGAAAATATTAATGTATAGTATATACTATATATACCACCGATCTTTATGATTTTTCTCAGACAACAATATATGCTATATACCTAAGCATTCGTTGAAATTTGAAGCCTCTAGCTCTTAAAATGGGGCAGTAATTCGAAAAGTTCCTTATCTGAACAATCGGTTGTGGGGGATATATACTATATATACGACCGATCTCATCAATTTTTTCAGGCAACAATATGTGCAATATACGAAAGTATATGGTGAAGTTTGAAGCTTCAATCTGTTAAATTAGGTAAGATATTACGAAAATCCTCTTTTTCTGAAAAATCGGTTGTATGGAGGATATATGCTATAGTGGTCCGATCCGGTCGGTTCCGACAAATGTCTAATCGGACACCCAAATACACCCGCTCACCAAATTTTATCAAGATATCTCAAAAATTGAGGGACTAGTTTGCATACAAACAGACAGACGGACAGACGGACAGACGGACATGGCTAAATCAACTCAGCTCTTCAACCTGATTATTTCGGTATACTTAATGGTGGGTCTATCTATTTTCCTTTAAGGACTTACAATTTTCGGTTTCGTGACGAAATTAATATACCATTTCATTTTCATGAAAGGTATAAATATGGTCCAATTAACATTGTGATGTCCTAGGACTGGACCACATACTCCAGCTCCGCATTACATCAGAGTAATCCATGGAGTACCCACAGTCCAATAAACATCGTGTATTGATTACAATCATTACAAACGAGCAAGGATCGGGTTACAATATGTTCGTGTAGAAACATGAATTGGTCCTTTGCCGCATTACAGTAGAGTATAATGGTAAGTACTCAGTGGACCACATGATCCACCGATTTTTGCAGGGTTTACTTCATGAAAGAGAGACTCTTTTTCGTTTCGATTATGCACACAGATTCCGCCTTCCAACGTCACATACTCGATAGCAGATAAAGAAGATTGTTGAATGACGCAAAAGTTTCATGCAGCCTCCAAAGACGACCAAAGAAAATGCTTGGCATATAAGGCTACCTACTCTAAGCCTGCGCTTGTAATTCTCCATCAGCTTACAACTGAGTTTCATGCCATATTTATATACCAGAAATAGTCACTTAGGTCATTACATAAATAATCGCAATAAAAGTTGAATAAATACGAAAACCGGAAACAAAAGTTTTTACATACAAAAGTGGCGCCTCGAACTGACCCAAACAAAACTATAAACAAATATAAAAATAGCAAATGAAATGAATATTTTTATATATACTTTAGATATGTGGTTATGTACATACATATACTCACGTATATACATATGCAGTCAGTGCAGTTTGTAGGGAAGTTAACTCTAGCACAGTGGCGGAGAACGGATAGCGAAAGCAGCAAGCATGCTATAAAGTCGCGAAATTTTGTAGTTTAACACCCACGCCACGTACAGTGGCAGGAACATGCACGAAACACCCATTGAAACTTGTGTACCTTTTCAATTATTCATGAGACAAGTAAGTGACTCAGTAACGTGAGACGCGCGCAGGCTAAGGGCGCTTGAAGTGCGCAACTATGGGGGAAGTACTCAAGAAATGGATTATGAACGTGTGGGAATGGAAGAAGCAACACGCACTTCCGGTGTAACAAGCAGGTGGACACTTTAGCTTTGTTTGTGGGTGGACGGATAATCAAACATGCCACATAAAGGAAAACACTAAAAGCACTTGTGCGCGGTGGAACATTTTGTGTCCGAATGATAAAACGAAATTCGAAATGCAAAAATTTCAAAACTAAACACAAAAAACAAAGCCGACTAGCAACAGGCGTTTGTAAGCTCAGAGTAAACCAGGAAGATGAAGGAGAAGAAGCAGTAGTGTAGTTGAACCGTTACACTTGACGACACAAACTCAATAGAACTCAACTTTGCTACGAACACTGTGACATTGATGATGACGTTGAGAAGCAAACCATGTCCAATGGAATGATGAAATGCAAACAAATACGAAAATGGCATGCGGTTGAGTGGATAAGTGGCATACGAATCTGTAGTGGTGTGTGTGAGCATGTGTTGTGTTTGCACGCCGTTGCATCTGAATGGCAGCTTATCGCATTGTTTAACTCTATTACAAACTTCAAGTTTGAGTGGAATCTATACGGTATGATGGCAGATAATGTTAGACGGAAGCTTAAATATTTATAGATTGAGATAAACTTGTACTAGACATCTAAGTATATTCAAATTGATAGCTGATTCCGTTGACACTGTCGACTTTTATGAAAGTTTGTAGATTGAATTAAGAAAAAAACATCCATGCGACAAGGAAATGGGTAAATTTAATAGGCAATAATGAGAATGTATTTGAGTATGATGTATGCCATTCAGTACAGGAGGAAACGGCGCGCAATCAGCTTAAATTGAGGAGCTCAATAGTAACCTTACCCCCACGTTGGAGCGCTATGGGCAACAAAGGCAGTTTAGTTGATAGATGTTTCCAATAAAGAAAAGCAAAATCAATGACTAAAGTCTTTTGATGGCGTAGATTTCAGGATGCAGGCCTTGCATGTTTGGCTCGACTGTTTTCTTGTATTCGCCTGTGTATAGGCGATAGAAGAGTCAATGCATGAAATCAGTAAGACTTGCGACGTCTAGTACGCTGGCCATGTAAAGAATAGTTACACTAGCGTCTTGTGACAATCTACATCAGAGTGAGGTAATTCACCATTACGTTTAAAGAATACCTCTATGACGTCAAGATATAAAATCCTGCTTTTAAACCATGATGGGCACAGAAGGAAGGAACAATATCAAGCATATTTCGAGATCTTAAATACATAAAATATTTCTGCGAAACTGGCACGCCAATTGACGAGAATATGCCTTTCTAGGATATGTCGGCCTCGAATCAACTATGTAAGTGTGAGATAAATGCCATCTCTTCAAGGTAGAGAGATTTTTCGGGTTTCAAATTGACGTCAAGTCCTTGAACCTAGCGGATGGTTGGAGTTTTTTTATAAGTACAAACTCTAACGGAAGTTAAAGCGCTGTATCTCATATTCTGTCATGAGCTCGGTATCAATCGGAGATTTACGCTGCCCGGTAGCAGCAGCGTGTTCCAGACGGACAACGCCGTTATGAAGGAAGCGGTAGATGAGATACTCTCCGCCGCGGTTACTATTAGAGAATTTTACGTTTACTCAAATAGTCAGTCGGCTATCAAAGTGCTTAGCTCTATAGCCATGCGGTCCAAGGCTTTGACGATTGCTAGACCTCACTTGCGATTGCAACCTTTGATATAAATAATCTGCATAAAAGGAAACTGCCTGTCTGATTTCTAAGCCGAGCTGGCACGGGCGTACTGTTAGTGAATACTTTGGGATTCCGCTGATCTTGCTCCACTCTGCTTTTTGTGTGTTCAAAGTCCTTCTCACCAAGCGTTCAGCAGAGTTAGCAAAGGTTTAGAAAAGCTCGATGCGGTCCGCCTATCTCGGTTGCATTCTCCGGAGAAATTATGCAAGATCTATTTTGTGCTTATTCGAGGCTTTATTGGTGCCATCGAATCGGCTGCCGTGGGGTGGTAATAGCCTGCTCCGCCTACCACACCTACGGTCCCGGGTTCAAGTACCAAAGAAACATCGAAATTTTGCAAAAAAAAGTTTTTCTATCAGAAAAAAGTCTTTCAAAGGGGCGTCGTCCTCGGCAGTGTATGAGCAAACTCTCGAAATGTATTTCTGCTATGAAAGGCTTCTCAGTGGGAATTCATCTGCCATGCAGGCGCCGTTCGGGGTCGATCTAAAAAGGTCA
>JARSSU010017558.1:0-38990 GCA_029619165.1 Eurosta solidaginis | reverse complement strand
ACTTCATATATCAAAAGAATCAGGATCGAAAAAAAATTGATTGTAGCCATGTCGTCCGTCCGGCACCGTTAACACGATAACTGAGGAAATTTTGCGTATCTTGATGAAATTGGTATGTAGGTCTCGAGCCACTCATCTCAGATCGCTATTATAAAACGAACGATATTCGGACTATAACCACTGCCCACTCTCTTTTTCGATTTCGAAAATTGCGAAGACCGAATATACGGGCGATTAAATTCATTACCAAACGACAGATAAAGCGACGCCCAACTTAGGTAGATGTAGTTGAATTATGACGCAGAATAGAAAATAGTAAATTTTGGACAAGTGGCGCAGTGGCACCGGGTCCACTTTAAATGAAGGTAATTTAAAACTTTTGCAGCTGTAATTTGTCAGTCGTTGAAGATATCATGACGTAAATTGGCGAGGGACGTACTCCATATTACTATATGTACGCCTACAATACAATTTTGCAAAATCGTGGTGAGAAGGACACGCCCACTTAAAAAACATCCCACATCACTCCAGTATGATATGGCGACAACAAAATACAAAAATAAAAGAAAATTTTATAAAATGGGCGTGCTCCGCCCTGTTGCATTTAATTGTCCTAGGACACTTTTAACGCCATAAGTCGAACAAAAATGTAACGAATCTTTTGAAATGTAGGTCGGCAGTAGATTTATGATGTTAACTGTTTTCTGTCAAAACGGTGCAAAATCGGTTGATTTGGCCAGCGCCAGTTTTATACACAGTCGTTCGTCTGTGTCCTTCCGCATGGCGTTACACGATAACTTGAGCAAAAATCGACATATCTTCGAATGAACTTAGTCAGGTACTACTTGAACTCACTTTATCATGTGGTATGAAAAATGACCGAAATCCGACAATGACCACGCCCACTTTTCGATAGCGAAAATGACGAAAAATGATGCCATAATTCTATACCAAATACGAAAAAAGGGATGAACACTGGTGAGGTAATTGGGTTGGTTACTGAAGGCGAAATGATAACTTTAGAAAAAAACTTTATAAAATGGTTGTGACACCTACATATTAAGTAGAAGAAAATGAAAAAGTTCTGCAGGGCGAAATAAAAACCTCAAAATCTTGGCAGGTATTACATATATAAATAATAGCGGTATCCAACAGATGATGTTCTGGGTCACCCTGGTCCACATTTTGTCGAAACCTTTAATTTGATACCCATATCGTACAAACACATTCTAGAGTCACCCTGGTCCACCTTTATGGCGATATCTCGAAAGGCGTCCACCTATAACTAAGTCCCACGCCCTTTAAAATACTCATTAACACCTTTCATTTGATACCCATATCGTACAACATATCTAAGGCACCCCTGGTCCTACCTTTATGGCGATATCTCCGAAAGGCGAACACCTATAGAACGAAGGCCCACTCCCTTTTAAATACTCATTAACACCTTTCATTTGATACCCATATCGTACAAACAAAGTCTAGAGTCACCTTGGTCCATCTTTATTGCGATACCCGAAAAGTCCTCCACCTATAGAACTAAGGCCCCCTCCCTTTTAAAATACTCATAAACACCTTCGTTTGATACCCACATTGCACAAACGAATTCTAGAGTCACCCCTTGTCCACCTTATGGCGGTATCTCGAAACAGCGTCCACCTATGGAACATAAGGATACTCCTTTTAAATTCTCATTAACCTCTTTCTTTTGATACCCATATTGTACAAACAAATTCTAGGGTCACCCCTGCTCCACCTTTATGGCGATATCTCGAAACGGCGTCACCTATGGAACTAAGGCTACTCCCTTTTAAAATACATCATTTAACACCTTCCTTTTGATACCCATATTGTACAAACAAATTCTAGGTCACCCCTGGTCCACCTTTATGGCGATATCTCGAAACGGCGTCCACCTATGGAACTAAGGATTACTCGCTTTTAAAATACACATTAACGCTTTCATTTGATACCCATATCGTACAAACGCATTCTAGAGTCTCCCCTGGTCCACTTTATGGCGATATCTCGAAAGGCGACCACCTATACAACAACAACCCTCCCTTTTAAAACCCTCATTAATACCTTTAATTTGATGTCCATATCGTACAAACACATTCTAGAGTCACCCCTGGTCCCACCTTTAAGGCGATATTTTCGAAAGCGGCGTCCACCTATAGAACTAAGGCCCACTCCCTTTTAAAATACTCATTAACACCATTCGTTTGATGCCCATATGTACAAACAAATCTAGGTTCACCCCTGGTCCACCTTTGTGGCGATATCTCGAAACGGCGTCCCACCTATGGAACTAAGGATTACTCCCTTTTAAAATACTCATTAACACCTTTCTTTTGATACCCATATTGTACAAACAAATTCTAAGGTCACCCCTGGTCCACTTTTATGGCGATATCTCGAAACGGCGTCCACCTATGGAACTAAGGATTACTCCCTTTTAAATACTCATTAACACCTTTCATTTGATACCCATATCGTACAAACGCATTCTAGAATCACCCCTGGTCCACCTTTATGGCGATATATTCGAAAAAGCGACCACCTATACAACTACCACCACTCCCTTTTAAAACCCTCATTAATACCTTTAATTTGATACCCATATCGTACAAAAAAATTCTAGGGTCACACCTGGTCCACCTTTATGGCGATATCTCGAACGGCGTCCACCTGTGGAACTAAGCATCACTCCCCTTTTAAACTACTCATTAACACCTTTCTTTTGCTACCCATATTGTACAAACAAATTCTAGGGTCACCCCTGGTCCACCTTTATGGCGATATCTCGAAACGGCGTCCACCTATGGAACTAAGGATTACTCCCTTTTAAATACGCATTAACACCTTTCATTTGATACCCATATCGTACAAGCGCATTCTAGAGTCAACCCTGATCCACTTTATGGCTATATCCCTAAATGGCGTCCACCTATAGAACTATGGCCCACTCCCGCATAAAATACTCTTTAATGCCTTTCATTTGATACACATGTCATACAAACACATTCCAGGGTTTCCCTCGGTTCATTTTCCTACATGGTTATTTTCCCTTTGTTGTCACCATAGCTCTCAACTGCGTATGTAATGTTCGGTTACACCCGAACTTAACCTTCCTAACTTGTGTTGTGTGTGTTACGTCCTTCACCTTACTTACTTACTTACTTAATTGGCGCTTAACCGTCTCTAAACGGTTATGGCCGTCCAACAAGGCGCGCCAGTCGCTCCTTCGCTCCGCCAACCGGCGCCAATTGGTCACACCAAGGGAGTTTAAATCGTTTTCCACCTGGTCCTTCCAACGGAGTGGGGGCCGCCCTCTACCTCTGCTTCCATAGGCGGGTTCCGATAGAAACACTTTCTTGGCCGGAGCATCATCTTTCATTCGCATAACATGGCCTAGCCAGCGCAGCCGCTGCGTTTTAATTCGCTGGACTATGTTGATGTCTGCGTATAGCTCGTACAGCTCATCATTAAATCTTCTTCGGTACTCGCCATCGCCAACGCGTAGAGGTCCATAAATCTTTCGAAGAACTTTTCTCTCGAACACTCCCAAAGCCGCTTCATCTGCTGTTGTCATGGTCCATGCTTCTGCCCCATTATAGCAGGACGGGTACGATAAGTGACTTGTAGAGTATGATTTTCGTTCGCCGAGAGAGGACTTTACTTTTCAATTGCCTACCTAGTCCAAAGTAGCATTTATTGGCAAGATTGATTCTTCGCTGGATTTCAGTGCTGATGTTGTTGCTAGTGTTGATGCTGGTTCCCAAATAAACGAAGTCTTTTACTATTTCGAAATTATGGCTGCCAACAGTAGCGTGGTTGCCAAGGCGCATATGCGCTGACTCTTTGCTCGATGACAGCAGGTACTTCGTTTTGTCCTCATTCACCATCAAACCCATCTTTACCGCTTCTTTTTCCAGCTTGGAGTAAGCAGAACTAACAGCGCGGGTGTTTAGGCCGATGATATCAATGTCATCAGCATATGCCAGTAATTGCACGCTTTTATAGTATATTGTTCCAGTGCGGTTAAGTTCTGCAGCTAGTATAATTTTCTCCAGCATCAAATTAAAGAAATCGCACGATAGGGGGTCACCCTGTCTGAAACCTCGTTTAGTTTTGAACGGCTCGGAGAGGTCCTTCCCAATTCTGACTGAGCTGATGGTGTTGCTCAACGTGATTTTGCACAGCCGTATAAGTTTTGCGGGGAAACCAAATTCAGACATAGCGGCATATAGGCAACTCCTTTTCGTGCTGTCGAAGGCGGCTTTAAAGTCGACGAAGAGGTGATGTGTGTCGATTCTCTTTTCACGGGTTTTTTCCAAGATTTGGCGCATTGTGAAAATCTGGTCGATGGTAGATTTACCAGGCCTGAAGCCGCACTGATAAGGTCCAATCAGCCGGTTCACGGTGGGCTTCAATCTTTCGCACATACAATTTAAAGGGCCTTATATGCGATATTAAGAAGGCTGATTCCACGATAGTTCGTGCATTTTGCAGTATCCCCCTTCTTGTGGACTGGGCAAAGAACACTTAGATTCCAACCGCCGGGCATGCTTTGTCCGCCCATATTTTGCTAAGAAGCTGCTGCATGCGCCTTACCAACTCCTCGCCGCCGAACTTGAATAGCTCCGCAGGCAATCCATCAGCGCCCACGGCCTTGTTGTTTTTCAATCTGGTTATTGCTATTCTAACTTCGTCATAATCGGGCGGGGGGACATATATTCCATCATCATCGATTGCGGGATCGGGTTCTTCATCTCTGCGCGGTGAATTGCTGCCTCCATTTAGGAGAGCAGAGAAGTGTTCCCTCCATAATCTAAGCACTCTCTGGACATCAGTTACAAGGTCGCCGTTTTCATTCCTACAGGAGTTTGCCGCGGTCTTAAAACCTTCCGTCTGTCGCCGTATTTTTTGGTAGAATTTTCGGGCGTTATTCCTGGTGGCTAGCAGCTCAAGCCCCTCGCACTCACGCCTTTCTGCTTCTGCTTTTTTCTTCCTGAAAAGGCGTCTCGCTTCCCTTTTCAACTCACGATAGCGTTCACACACTCCTCTTGTCGCGCTCGCTTTTAACGTAGCCCTGTAGGCAGCGTCTTTTCTTTCGGTTGCAACGCGGCATTCTTCATCATACCAGTTGTTTTTTCGTGGCCGCCGGTAACCAATTTTTTCCTCGGCATCGGTACGAAGTGCTTTGGAGATATGCTCCCACTGCTCCTGTATTCCTTCAGGATGAGTTATGCCCTCAGAGAGCAGGTGTGAGAGTCGAGTTGCGAAATCATTGGCAGTCTGTTGTGATTGAAGCTTTTCTACGTCTAGCTTTCCTGTGTTTTTTGTTCCTTGTTTTTAGCCACGTTGAGGCGGGTGCGTATTTTGGCTGCAACGAGATAATGGTCCGAATCGATGTTAGGTCCTCGGATCGTGCGCACATCTAAAACACTGGAGGCATGCCGTCCGTCTATCACAACGTGATCGATCTGATTGCGAGTATTTCGATCAGAAGACAGCCATGTAGCTTGATGTATCTTTTTATGCATGAACCTCGTGCTTGATATGACCATGTTTCGAGCACCGGCAAAGTCAATCAGCCTCAGTCCGTTAGGAGAAGTTTCATTGTGCAGGCTGAACTTTCCGACTGTAGGGCCAAAAACACCTTCTTTGCCCACCCTGGCGTTAAAGTCGCCAAGTACGACTTTTATATCATGACGGGGGCAGTGCTCGTATGTGCGTTCTAATTGTTCATAAAAAGTGTCTTTCACCTCATCGTCTTTCACCTCTGTCGGCGCATGTGCGCAGATGAATGATATATTAAAAAAATTTGCTTTGTTCGGATAGCGACGAGACGCTCGTCCACAGGCGTGAACGCCAGCACTTGGCGACAAAGTCTCTCTCCCACCACGAATCCGACGCCGAAACTGCGCTTATTCGCATGGCCACTCCAATATATGTCACAATTTTTGATCTTTTTTCTTCCTTGCTTCGTCCAACGCATTTCTTGGATGGCGGTGATGTCAGATTTTGCTTTGACGAGGACATCAACCAGCCGGGCATCTGCACCAATCCCATTCAGGGAGCGGACGTTCCAGGTGCATGCCCTCAATGCATTGTCCTTCAAACGTTTGCCATGGTCGTCATCAATAGAGAGTGTATTTATCCGAGGCTTGTTGTTATATTTCATTGGAGTATGGTTTTACGTGGCGGGTCCCAAGTCCAGCGCACAACCCGCTCAGCGGGGGTGAAAATATTACTTGGCACGTTTATATAGCGAGCCGCTTGCTCCAAGACAGACGCCCGCTTGCAGCCGCACCTAGAGGTGTACAGACGCTGCCGATGAGATCTTCCCCGGCTAGCCCTTAAACCGATTATGTCAGAGTGGCCTAGCCAGGTTGTCGCCTTCTCACCGCTAAACGGGTGTTTAGCGGCTACCCAGAGGATACTTGGCCGCAAGCGATCGGCAGTAGTGAGCTGCTTGAACCGCATGCAAAAGAATCGCTCTGGCCATTCCCAGGTGAATGGCGGTCAGAATCTTTCCCCACTTTCGTGGACTTCTACACACGGCCCACCCTCCATCACCTTAGGCTTTCCATTTCTCTGCTGTAAGAAGTCCGTCCGTTTCTACTGTGCTAGTTAATAGAGTAAATAACGAAAACAGGCTGTGTAATTTCTTTTTCCTTGATTTCGACGCTTTGTCTTTAGGCGGTTTATTTCCGCGTAGTGCACGAAATATTGCTTATAATAGGGTGGATCGCAGCACGAGCCCCGACCTCCCGAGTGACTAAGCCCGGTTAACGTAAGCCTGCACGCCCGCTCCGAGCTCCCTAGTGTCCGTTGAAGACTGAAGCAAGCAGTATTAGTTATATATAACACATATTCCGTTTGTTTTGGGTTTGCACCACTTCTTATCTCGTCGACGATGTTCTTGGGTTTATCATCCTGCAATTGGAAGCTGAATAACCAATCCGGTTTGTCAATGATCGTTTTAGCAATTTTGAGATAAGTGGTCTCCATCTCTTGGACGCATTCATATGGCATACGGCTGAGTGCATCCAAATGTTCTATGCGGGAACCTGGTCGCTGAAACTTCAACGTCGAATTCCTGGATTCTCAACCACCATCGGGCTATTCGTGGTATATGTTTTTGTTTTTCCATTGCTGTCCGTAGAGCGTTACAATCAGTAATAACTCGAATACATTGTAAATAGATATAAGCTAGGCTTAATTAAGCTGTAATAAATAAATAATCTTCTTTCCATATACGTATTACTTGGATCTTTCCAACGATTCCACGACCTCCAAAGCTTCCAGCTCACAGCTGTGGTGCGATTCATTAAAACTATTGTCCCTCTTCATTTGAAAATTTCGACCTTTACTTCTTTGAAATATCAACTATTGATTTCTTCGACTAATTTTCTTTTTTCTTCCGCTTTTAGTGTTGATTCTCTTTTTGTTGCTGCTTCTATTTATGCTTCTGTTACTCGTACGTCGGGGAACTGATTCGGGACCTAGAAACAATGGTTCGGCCTTTCCAGACATAAGTATTAAACCAGAAGTACCTAAAAAGTTAAAACGAAGCTTTATGAAAGCATAAGTACCTTAATAAGATAGATAAAAAGTTTTTTTCCACAATTTTTTTTTGTGATAGTAAATGAATAAAAGTCGTGAACAATTTCGACATACAGATGTGAACACAAAAATAGTAGTGGCACTTTTAGCAAGTTTCGGTTCCAGTGCCAATTTTTTATCAAATTTCAGCAAGTTTCGCTTCAGTTAAAATATTTTTGCAATTTTTTTATAAAAATATAGGTCTATATATAATTAGACGAATATAAGTTGGAGCTTAAAATTTTACTCAAAAATCGGGAAAATCTAGCGGTCTCATGAAAATTTGCAACTTTTTACCAAGAATTTTTAGAAACTTTCTGAGAATTCAGTTTTGTAGCTCATTCTATTTTAGTACAATAATGTGCTAATCTTATTTCGATAAAAAGGCTTCCTCATTTTTATAAAAAAAAATTCCCTTCTAAAATTTGTATGGAAATAAATTCGAAGGTCCGTTAGAAAAAAATTGCCATACTAAATAGAATGAGCTACAAAACTGAATTCTCAGAAAAGTTCTAAAAATTCTTGGTAAAAAGTTGCAAATTTTCATGAGACTCCGCTGGATTTTCCCGATTTTTGAGTAAAGCTTTAATCTCCAACTTATATTCGTCTAATTATATATTGACCCATATTTTTATAAAAAAAATTGCAAAAATATTTTAACTGAAGCGAAACTTGCTGAAATTTGATAAAAATTGGCACTGGTATTTTTATGTTCGCAACTGTATAGTAAATATGTACTATAAAACATGGATCTCACAACATATTTATTTTATATAAAGTATAGATATAAAGATTAGATATAAGTAATACTACAAACATGGATTTAATAGCTTATGCAAATAAAACAATAAAACAATGAAATTTGTGGAAATTCATTATCAATCATAACTATTCATTCACATACTCAGACCATATTTCCACCTAGGCTTTATTCGAGATTTAAGCCTCTGAAAAGATTTAACGTTAAATCTTGCAAGTTTTATCATCAACGTCGATATAAATGCTCTTGTTTTTATGAAATACATTTTATGAATTGGTACAAGCTATCAATATTATATTTGAGTTCTGCCACCACATTGCCTTTGACGCCCCAATCTTTAAACTTTTTATGAATGTAGTCATTATATATGGAGTTAAGAAAAAATAAAACTAACCTAACGCGCTCAAGTATTTCTTCTTCATAGCTGAAGCGATTTAAATCCATAAATTGAAGATTGGATGGCTTTTAAGCACATTCGTATTAGACATTTTATAGAAACGGCAAAAAAAAACCGTTAAGCACTTGCAACCGTTTTGGGCGTGTTGCAGTTACTTTTGCTGAGCGATAATCAATTAGTTTGCGTACGGATGAATCAGAACGACTCTCTGCAACACGTTCAGTTTAGCTTATACCAGTTTGAACAAAACACATGTCGATACCACTGTTCTGTTGTACAATATTGAACCTGTACCGATGCTGTACCCAAAAGCGCTGGATCTATAACGCCCACATCACCAGTTAATGTAAATGAATACGCATCGGTTCTTACTTGTGAGCACCTAATTGGCACATTCCAGCGGCCATATACACAAAAATAACATATTGTTCATTGGCAATTTGTCGCGTACCTGTACCACTAATTGAATTTTGTAACGAATTGGCTGCTGAATAATAGATACTCTGCCACTTGTATCCATGTAGTTTTGCAGCATCTAGTGGGAGCTTGTGTAGCTTGGTATATTCACTTAATGTGGTATATCCTTCATCACAAATTCCTGTAATAGTTATAGTTTTTTATTATTTCTGATGTCGAATTTCTGCCGATTTGGCAGGTCTTAACTTACCACTTGTTCAAAGAAATCATCATAAGCATAGGCACGCACCATCAATGAATTGGTCAAGTCCGCCAATTTTTGTAGAATAGTTTTAGTTTTCTTGGCATAATCTTCCAAATTGTTTGACTGCTGCTTTAAACACACAAAAACACGCGGAATCTCTTTTAAATGAGGTTTCAGCTATTTGCATTCTTACATTCAAAGCTGCACTCGACGCTTCTTCATCGGGTAGGAGATCGTGATGTACTTCCGAGAGATTGCCGCTGTTGAAACTCAGAGGCAGTTCATGCTTAAACGAAATGCAAATATTGTGGATAGCGCAGCAAACATTTATTATTTTTATTGCTTTTGCAGCCGAATAATGAAGTTCCCTCGACCCTATGATACAGCGAAATCGGTTTTTCATCACTCCAAAGCAGCGTTCGATAAGGTTTCGAGCTTTAAAATGTACCTCATTGTATCGAGTTTGAGCCGCTTCTGAAGGGGTCCTAAATGGCGTCATTAAATAAGGTTGCCGAGGATATCCGGAATGGCCAGTCAAAAAATTTTTGTTTGTTTTTTGTTGAATCATAGAGATATTAAAAACAATAATTACCAAAAATTCCTTTTTCCATTTGATATTGTGTTCTCATATGCCGTTCTGCTTCACTATGCTTCCATATAAATGAGTCGTGGTTTGCCCCTGAATTCCTTGAATCCACAAACGTTATGACCATATTGTGGTCACATATCTATAGAAGGAAACAAAAAAAGCTGTCACCATAGTGAACGTAGCCTATCAGTATACATACTTACAACCAGCACATTTAAGCTATAAAAGCCTTTCCGGTTGTAATATGGGTGCTTCATATCTGCAGGAGGTGACTTGATCCGCACGTGAGTGCCATCCACGCAGCCAACAACACCCGGTATGCCGAATTTGGTAAAAAAGTGCTCTTTTACAGCACGTACTTCTTCCTCACTCCTCTCAAAATTTACCCACTTTTGGCTGAAATGATTCTCAAAATGGATAAGCATTCATCAATGACTTTCGCTACTGTAGGCTGGGCCATAGATGAAATGCTTTCATTTCCAACTGATTTCTGATAACTGCGTGTTTCCAAAAAACGCAGGAACGTGGATAATTTTAGTTGGAGTGGTAAATGCGTGCTTTGAAATATATTTGTATTTTGTCAAAGATATGTTGAAATATTTCTTTGTTAACGCGAAAATTTTGAACAAATCTACAAATAAAATTATTTTGTAAACGATCTCAACACACGCGCAATTTGTTATTTTACTCAGCGTCCGGTAAGTGAAGAACGTTCGAGCGGTCTCTCAATATCCGCCTTTGGATTTTTAATTCTTCTTCTTGGGACACTAATAGAGCAATAGCTTTATACATTTTTATTATACTTATATCACTTTATTTATTTCACTAGCAACTTTATTTTTATTTCATTTATTTTGTTAATTTTATGGACGTGCGCAAAAACAAAACATATGTGCACAGAGTTGCAAGTTTGACACTTGATTATCGTGTAGTTGACGAACGACGTAAAGCTACACTATAAACGGCAACGTAAGATTCAGAATACCATAAGCACACGATATCGTCCAAGCAGGTATCGTTCGTTGAGCGTATCGTTCGCCAAGAGAATGAGGCTGTTAAAGCTGATTCTTGTTGTTCTCACCATGCAAATTTTGTATTCTTGCGTTGTAGCCAGAGCTGTAAAAAAGTACAAGTAAAAGTATAAGCATCAGTACCTCAGTACTTCGAAAAATTATTAAAAGTATAAGTATCGAAGTACTTGTACTTGAACTGTTGAAGTACAAGTAAATACCTGTAAGTACTTTCGAAGAACTTTGACAAGTATTGAATGGTTTTGAAGCGGATCAACTAATATTTTTTAACAATCAGCCCAACTATGAATCGAAACGGTATTTTCCACAAATATGATATCTTATATGATACTAAAAATTTTTGTAAATTGTTCTCGGTCATTAGTTTTGAACGTCTCATCACATTTAGCGCAGTTCTTTCACCATTTGTTGGAATGATTCCCTTTACACAGTTCTGAGTGGTGAAGCTCAACTCTCTGTCATTAAACCTATTCCCACCTAATCAAATTGGTATACGGCTTGAGTGCTTAAGCAGGTTTTTTATATTCTAGCATGAAGCCAAGATTAACTAAAGCCTTACAAGCTATATCAAGTACTACATTGCCCACCACAGATATGTACAAAATTGTTATCACTGAAGCAATTCTTCACGCAAGAACACACATGGAAATCGAATTGGAAATCCCAGGCCGACCGATGCACGAAGAAATTATGTATTTTTTGACTTTAAAACTCCAGGCATTATACCTTATACCTCAACCAGCACCCTTGTTGCGGAATATTACATCTTCGAATTGTTGCTTTTGCGGTGGTGGTGTTTTACCTTTGCGGCTTTGCGGTTAAAGCAGGTTGTCCAAGCGGCAGGCAATTCCTTTGCTATAGAAATGCGGTGTTTTCCGATTAAAAGAATACGCGGTAGAATACTTTTATTCTTAATAATAAAACAACTTTATTATTCTCATTAATATCGAAAAACTACTTGAACAAATTATTTAATAGCGAGCGGTAGCAAAATGGACAGTAGCAAATGTATATGAAGAGAAATGTAATGTCAAAAAGAATGGTGATAAAACAAATGTCATAACATACAAGTTTGACATGATTGTATATTAACCCTAATACTAAATTCCACAATAACCTTTATGCTTGCAAATTCGAACTCAACATGCTGCCACTCTTGAACAATCTAGCCCAAAGCAGTCGGCTATATGTACCGGAGCGACTCGGGATTTTTCGAGACCAAGGACTCTCATTTCAGTGTAACCCCATTTAATTTGTTGCGTCCCTTCCACAATTGTCATCCTCCCAGCAGCTCCTTGCAGCGGGACGGCTCCATATTCTCTTGCTACGGGAAGGTATCGAATACAATCCGGCTCCGTCTCCTGACCACGGTCCTGAGAAATGGTTTTGCTGCATCTGCCGGAAAAGAAACTTTTTAGGACGGTCATACTCTGTTCAGTGTGTCTCGTGTAAGGGATGGTTGCATCGGACAGGTTGTTCTGGGCTTGATCCCAAAACCCGACGTCCACGTAACTTTTATAAATCTTTTGTGGCTCCTTGCTGTTCACGTCCAAGGGCGTCCCGCAGTCTACGCCTTAGCACCCCCTCACTACCTTCCAACAGCCCAGCTGCTCAGCAAGCCACTACCCGTACCCGCTGCTGCTCGCGCCCCGCGGCGCCAACAACTCAAACAGCTGCTACCACTCATAACTACTATCTTCGTAGCAGAGTCGGTAGCAATGCTGAGCATCAACCCCTGCCCCCGTCTTCTCCCCCTCCCCCTCTTTTCCGGCAGCAATCGTGTAGGTCATGGAAACAGACTCTTAGTCCCTAACCCCGTTTGCACCGTTTGCCAGCACAGAATATATATGTTTGCGACATCCGCCCAATACATCTCCTGCCTTGGGGAGTGCCACTTTCCTAGATGTTCTGGTCTCAGCGACGGCAACCCCCCGACGGATTTCATTGCGCTATGTTGCTGTTGTGGATACCGCCCTAATATCAGCGCCATACTCACTGGCAACAATCGCATTATCTTAGGCGACTTTAATGCCCATCACGATCTATGGCATTCAAACTTGCGGGCGACAGTAGGGGTGAGATGTTGGCGGATCAAATAGAAGAAACGACGTTCTGCACAATAAACGGAGACGCCCTCGCACGTATGGTAGGAAGCTGTCACAGTTCGCCGGATATCTCAATCGTGAGCGCAGAACTCGTAAATTGCGCCAACTGGCAGCCGATGGTAACATTGGCATCCGACCACCTGCCTATACTTATTTCGTTCGAGCGTACCGCCGACGTCATCGTTACAGAAAAATGCACTTTCATAAACTTTAAAAAAGGAATGTGGGGCGAATACAAATCTTTTACAGACAACCTCTTTGCTGCCCTCCCTATCCCGACTGATGCCCGCCAAGGGGAGCGTGCTTTCCGCAAGGTCATTGAATCTGCCTCGGCACGTTTTCATTCCCGCCGGGAGAATTCCCGAAATTCGGCCCCACTTCCCGGTGGAGGCCGCAAATTTAGCGAGAGAACGTGACCTTATAAGACAGCTCGACCCAGGTGACCCCAAATAAGGGATATAAACCAACACATCAGATTACCTGCGGATGAACACAAGCGAGCGAAATGGGAGGAGCACCTAAGAGGTTGTAACCTCTCTGCCGGTGTGGGTAAACTTTGGTCCACCGTAAAGTCCCTATCGAATCCGCCTAAGCACATTGACAAAGTTTCCATCGCCTTCGGCGATAAAGTGCTGTCTGATTCGAACAAATGTGCGAGCGCTTTCTGCAGTGCATTCTACGGTCGACAAAGATAGACGGAAGGCCACAGACACGCACATGAACATAAATTCAGCGCGTCACCAATTACCATCACCGCCAGAAAGGTTGAAGATGCCATTGGTCCCGCTAAACCATCCAAAGAGGTGGGCCCAGACGGCATAGCCATGCCGATGCTTAAAAGCCTAGGGAAAGAGGGTTTCAAATACTTAGCACATGTCTTCAACCTGTCTCTTTCCACCTTTGTCATACCCGAAAAATGGAAAATGGCCAAAGGTGGTTCCGTTACTAAAGCCTTGGAAACCAGCTAACATAGGAGAATCGTATCGTCCGATATCTCTCCTATCGCCAGTAGCAAAGACGCTTGAAGCCATTTTGCTCCCCTACTTCCAAGCAAATTTGAAGCTAGCCTGTCATCAGCATGGCTTCAGAAAACTCAATAGCACCACCACCGCGCTAAATACCATCAGCACCCAGATAAATTGTGGTTTAAATCAAAACCCCCACCATAGAACAGTACTCGTAGCGCTAGACCTATCAAAAGCTGTTGATACGTTCAACCATGGCACGTTACTGCAAGACCTGGAAGGGTCTACCCTTCCCCCATCTCTTAAAAGGTGGACCGCAAATTATCTGGGTGGTCGGCAGGCATCGGTGCAATTTAGAAACGAAACATCAAAACAAAGAAGAATTAAACAAGGGGTGCCACAGTGTGGTGTCTTATCCCCACATGTATTTAATTTCTACATATCTAAGCTACCTTCACCACCAGAAAGAGTCACTATCGTTTCATACGCCAATGACTGCATAATAATGGCCACAGGCCCAGGCCCACAGATCGATGAGCTCTGCAACATAATAAACGGCTACCTCCCTGATCTCTCCAGTTTTTTCGCCTCGCAAACCTGGCATTATCACCGACTAAATCTTCCGCGACCCGCTTATTTACAACATGGCACGTCCCCAACTGCCGACCATTTTGACACATCCACTGCCGATGGCACTACGCTACCGACTGTCCTCACCCCCAAATCTTGGGTGTGACGTTTTGATCAGGATCTACATTGTGCCGCAATTGTTCAGAAAATCCAGAGCTCGTAATAAAATCCTCAATTCCTCGCTGACAGTACCTGGGGAAAGATAAAGAATGCTTATTACTCACATACAAGCAATGGCCAGCCGTGTTACAGTGCTACGCGTCCCCCATATGGCGACCTAGCCTAAAATTACCCACTGGAAGAAGCTACTACGCCTGCCACAATACTGCTCTAGAGAATCGCCACGGCTGTCTTCTATGTCCTTAGAATACCATCTGCATAATTAGGCGAGAATATTCTCCATCAGGTGAGAGAAATGAGATGCTACACCAAACAGTTCCTGTTGAATACCAAAAACCTGGGCATCCAACAGACATCTGATTGATGAACCAACACCGCCTAGGGACTAAAGGAGTCAGCTCTGCTAAGCATGTGACGGAAATACGGCACCTGAGAACTCAGCCGTATGAAGCAAAAAACACAAGCCGTCCTTGTAGAATTCCACAAACACGGCGTGGACCTTATGCAGGAATTGCCCGGTGAATCCAGTACTCAAGAGAACGTACCTCACTCAAACTTGCGGAGAGGACGCATACTCCCCAGGAAATGCGAGTCCACTGTCTGGCCAACTCTCGTTTTTGATACTGATACCAAGCTAAACTCTTACATATCCAGAAAGCACCCCGACATACAAATGTATGCCCGCTTGCAATGTGTCCGCCACATGACACCAACCATCTATTTAATTGTAACGTGGACCAACGCCTCTAACACCCCTTTCATTATGGTCCACAACCCTTTTGCAAACAGCAAGTGTTCTTGGACTCCACGTAGAGGATATGGATGACAATTTGTGATCGGTCTGCACGGCTGTTAGGTGGGCGAAGCACTGCTACACAACAACGAACACACACTCTAATTAGGTATGATACGTTCACTTTAAATTACATTTGATGTAATTTTATTTTATTTTTTTTGAAACATGAAAATATTAGAAGAACAATTTACTAATATGATTTTCTTCTGTTTACAAATAGCAAAGACACACAAGTTTAGTGGTGTCTAAGTTTGCGGTGTAACCGAACATATATAATCAGCGTGAGTCGTCATTGCACATTTCATTTCAGATAATTACTTTTCTACATAACACGTGGCACGCAGTTATATCTCCCCATTTCATCATTACAATAAAACTTGATAAGTGAAATATCATTGATTCAAACAATTTTTTGCTAAATTATAGGTTGACTATTCTAGTCTACAACACCTTTTCAAACCTTGTAACTTGTTTTATATCTAAGTTCCCGCGGTCGTATCACACTGATCCCAGCTCCCTTTTTACTAGAATATTATCTGCTCTAAGGAAAATATGTGTACCCATATTGTTACGAGATGTACATTATTTCTTCGAGTTATGGCTCCCGAAATTCGAAAATTGCACTTAGATAAAAAATGGGTCGGTGCCACACCCATTTTTCAAATTTAAGTGTTTTCCGGGAGTTTAATGTTATAATTGAAATTAAGAAAGTAAATTCTATTGATACAAAGCTCTTTTTCGCTAGAGATATAGCTTATTATTTTCGTCTACGACCCTTTTAAAAATCTTTTATATAAAAGTGGGCGTGGTCTTTAACTGATCTCGTCCCTTTGTCTAGAAATATTTCTCGCTATAGGAAAATTGTGTACCCAATCTTTATTACGATCCCGTTAATTTTTCATCGAGTTATGGCTCCCGAAACATAGAAAATTGCTTAGTCATAAAAGGGGCGGTGCCACGCCCATTTTTTAAATTTGAAATTTTCCTATTTATTGTTATAAATCCACTTGGGAAACGAAATACACATTGCTATATTGTTTTAAAATTTGAAGTTTTTCCTATGTTATAAATCCATTGGGAATGAATACTATTGTTTATAAAGCTCTCGCAAAGATATAGCTTATTTTATATCCACGACCCTTTTAAAATCTTTATATAAATAGTGGGCGCTGGTCTTAGCCGATTTCGTTAATTGTATCTTCAGAGCATCTCCTATAGCTAAAGGCACCTCTCTACATGCTGAATGTGGTTACGATAGGTTGTAACGACTTTGATGATTATGATTAATAATATTTGTACATTGAGCTTATCACAATGTGGGCGCGGCGCCGCGCCACTTAAAAACAATTGTTTTCCACATTTTTATCAAGAGTCTCCATAGCTAGTCCACATCGTCAATTTCGCATTCTAGGTGTATTATTTACTATAATATCAGGTCTCTTTGTGTTTTCCAAAATGTTATATATATAAAAAGGTGAGGCGTAGGTTATCATGCCACGAATTCGCGCATTTATTCAATACCAATCTTTTGCTGGGACAGATAAGATCGTCGTGTACGAATTTGGTGAAACAGATAGTCTCAATATTTACTGAGTTATCGTGCTATAACGGACGACGGACGGCCGGACGGACATGGCTCAATCAGATTTTTTTTCGACACTGAATTCGATTTTGATATATGGAATTGTCTATATCTATCTCGATTCCTTATAACTGTACAACCAACCGTTATCCAATCAAAGTTAATATACTCTGTGTGCAAAGCACGCTTAGTATAAAAATTAACAGAGTTAAATCATTACGGTTAATGGAATATGAAAAAAACTTAACATAAGTAGATTATTAGTTACAGATTCGTCTGTTTGCAAAAATTATTAAAAGTAAACAATCTTAACATGGTGAAAAATGCGTATTTACGAGTCTTCGTTCTCTCAAAACAATCTCCTTTCGTAGGTAGAAAGCTATTTTTGCTATAGCGTTTGTATACGCCATTGGGCTTTTCACTGTGACGACCCGTATCGGCCGTCAGCTCGCGGATGACATTGAGCTACCCTCGCTAGTGTTCACTTTGACTGAGCAGACAGCTCACAGAGTATCATTAAGTTTGATTGGATACGGTTGGTTGTACATATATCAAGGAATCGAGATAAATAAGACTTCCATATATCAAAACACATCGGATCGCAAAAAAATTTGATTGAGGCATGTCCGTCGTCCGTCCGTCCGTCCGTTCGCTCATTCCGTCCGTTAACACAGATAACGTGAGTAAATTTTGAGGTATCTTGATGAAATTCTGGTATGTAGATTCCTGGGCACTCCATCACTCAGCTCGCTATTTAAATGACGATATCGGACTATAACCACGCCACACTTTTCGATATCGAAAATTTCGAAACCACCGAAAAACAACGGTCGATAATTCATATGCCAAGGCGGTTAGAAACGCGATGAACCTGTCAGATGGGTTGACGTTATGATGACACATATAGAAAATTAGTAAGGATTTTGGACAATGGCGTGGCACCGCCCAAACTTTTACAAGAGGTATCAAAGTTTTGACAAGCTGTAATTTGCAGGTCGTTGACGATAGCATGATGAAATTTAGCAGGAACGCTACTACTATTACTATATATGTGACTAAATAAAAATTCGCATGAATTGGTATGAGACACGCCCACTTTTAAAAAATAAATCAAATTTTACACCAAAAAATTTAATATACTTTCACTAGTATATAGTAATTAAGTCAAAATTCAACATCATGTAATGAAGCAAAGATTTCTCATTTTTACATAACAAAACATCAAGACAGCATTTGTCAAATTTAAGAATACAATAACAACATCACAAAGATTAAAATAAAGATATTTCATTATAATGGACAGTCAATCGATACAATATCCACACAAAACACGAAGACTATAAAATCAACTTTACACAATTAGAACAGAAAAAGCGAATATATTTCATTATCAAACTTAACATCAAGTTCTTACGAATTCAAACATTAAACTGGGAATTAATTCCTATTCTATTAAGTTTTATTAATATCCAAAAACATTACTTAAAAAAAAACACAAACTATTTTTAACTTGCAATAATTTCCAAAAGTTAACAGTAAAAACGAAAAAACTAACAAAACAAAAAAACATAAAATCCAAATTCTACACAATCAAAAACAAAGACAAAGTTAAAAAAAAAATTCAATTTAACATTCACACAAGCATCTAACAAATAATTCATCAACAAAACAATACATTTTAAATTTCACAATTTTACAATTAAAAATCAAACGAAACAGACATTACAACAAACACTAAATTTTCATCAGTCAAATCAAAATAACAATACTCATCTTTAAAATACAAACATCTGTTCAACGAATACAATAGATCATAGACTACAAAACTATTTGAAAAAAACGACAATTTCGTCCGATTCACTATGAACAAGAACCACGCAATCAATTTAACGGTCGAGTCTTTATCATAAAGAGAACAATCAAGAGAAACAGTTTCCAACCTTACAAATCACAAGTAATTATGCATTTTATTGAACAAGAACATTCAAAAAGTCAACTTCATTTCTTACTTAATAAAATTTTTATTGAATATCAAACAGATATCACAAAAACCAAAACAACACACAAAGAAACTAAAACATTATATTTGTATAGAATTATGGCATTTTTTTTTCATTTTTCGTAATTTTCGATATCGATAAAGTGGGGGCGGGTTATGGTCGGATTTCGGCCATTTTTTATACCAAGATAAAGTGAGTTCAGATAAGTAGGTGGGCTAAGTTTAGTAAAGATATATCGTTGTTTGCTCAAGTTATTGTGTTAACGGCCGAGCGGAAGGACAGACGGTGGACTGTGTATAAAAACTGGGCGTGGCTTCCACCGATTTCGCCCATTTTCACAGAGAACAGTTACCGTCCATAGAGTCTATGTGTCCCTACCAAATTTGAGAAGGATTGGTACATTTTGTTCGACTTATGGCATTAAAAGTATTCTAGACAAACTAAATGAAACTGGGGCGGAGCCACGCCGCATTTTTGAAATTTTCTTTTATTTTTGTATTTTGTTGCATCATATTTTATTTATTTTATTTTATTTATTTATTTATTTATTTGTATAAACAATTTGTACAAGTAGACTAAAGTGCTTTTTGGTAGTACATCAATCAGTCTTAAAGATTACAAAGGAAATATGACACATATAAATATAATTCCAAAGAAATATACAAAGAAAACCATAATAATACTAATAACATTAATATCTTAAAAATAGCATTATACATTTTAAAACAAAAACATTTTCGGTACACAGATTAAGAATCAAAGATCGAACTATCGTTTAGGATAAGTTAAGAGCTGAGGAAAGTTATTACTGCTTGTTTGAAACATCCTGCTTTTCGTATAGCTTTTATCTTACACGGGAAGTGAGTTCCATAGGCGGATTGAACTGACAAGAACATTCTGGATGATGATGAGTACCTAAAGTTTTCGGAACCAAAAGATTCATAGTTCGAGTAGACTGACACAACTTTAGTTTTTTTAAATAAGTAAGGTGGATTTTGGGAATACAATAGCTTATGCAAGAAGCAAAGATTTTCTCATTTTTAAGAAATTATATACATCGCATCCGAGGATTTGTGTAGAAAATGAAGATATATGATCATACTTCCTTTTAGAAAAATGAAGTATGATCATATATCTTCATTTTCTACACAAATCCTCGGATGCGATGTATATAATTTCTTAAAAATGAGAAATCTTTGCTTCATTACATGAGTTGAATTTTGACTTAATTTACTTATATACAGTAAAGATATTAAATTTTTTGTTAAAATTTGAATTTAAAAAAAAATTTTTTAAAAGTGGGCGTGTTCTTCATCCAATTTTGCTAATTTTTATTTAGCACATATATAGTAATAGTAGTAGCGTTCCTGCTAAATTTCATCATGATATCTTCAACGACTGCCAAATTACAGCTTGCAAAACTTTTAAATTACCTTCTTGTAAAAGTGGGCGGTGCCACGCCCATTGTCCAAAATCTTACTAATTTTCTATTATGTGTCATAACGTCAACCCATCTGACAAGTTTCATCGCTTTAACCGCCTTTGGCAATGAATTATCGCATTTTTTTCGGTTTTTCGAAATTTTCGATATCGAAAAAGTGGGCGTGGTTATAGTCCGATATCGTTCATTTTAAATAGCGATCTGAGATGAGTGCCCAGGAATCTACATACCAAATTTCATCAAGATACCTCAAAATTTACTCAAGTTATCGTGTTAACGGACGGACGGACGGACGGACGGACGGACGGACGGACATGGCTCAATCAAATTTTTTTTCGATCCTGATTATTTTGATATATGGAAGTCTATATTTATCTCGATTCCTTTATATATGTACAACCAACCGTTATCCAATCAAACTTAATATACTCTGTGAGCTCTGCTCACAAAGTGAACACTAGCGAGGGTAGCTCAATGTCATCCGCGAGCTGACGGCCGCATACGGGTCGTCACAGTGAAAAAGCCCAATGGCGTATACAAACGACTAATAGCAAAAATATGCTTTCTACCTACGAAAGGAGATTTGTTTTGAGAGAACGAAGACTCGTAAATACGCATTTTTCAACCATGTTAAGATTGTTTACTTTTAATAATTTTTGCAAACAGACGAATCTGTAACCTAATAATCTACTTATGTTAAGTTTTTTTTCATATTCATTAACGTAATGATTTAACTCTGTTAATTTTTATACTAAGCGTGCTTTGCACACAGAGTATATTAACTTTGATTGGATAACGGTTGGTTGTACAGTTATAAAGGAATCGAGATAGATATAGACACTTCCATATATTAAAATCATCAGTATCGAAAAAAAAATTGATTGAGCCATGTTCGTCCGTCCGTCCGTCTGTCCGTTAACACGATAACTTCAGTAAATATTAAGATATCTTCACCAAATTTGGTACACGAGCTTATCTGGTCCCAGAATAGATTGGTATTGAAAATGCGCGAAATCGGATGATAACCACGCCCACTTTTTATATATATAACATTTTGGAAAACACAAAAAACCATATTATTTAGTAAATAATACACCTAGAATGCTGAAATTTGATATGTGGACTGATATTGAGACTCTTGATAAAAATTTGAAAACAATTTTTAAATGGGCGCGGCACCGCCCACTTGTGATAAAATCAATTTTACAAATATAATTAATCATAAATCAAAAATCGTTAAACCTATCGTAACAAAATTCAGCAGAGAGATTGCCTTTACTATAAGGAATGCTTTGAAGAAAAATTAACGAAATCGGCTAAGGACCACGCCCACTTTTATATAAAAGATTTTTAAAAGAGTCTTGTAGGAATAAAATAAGCTATATCTTTGCAAAAAAGAGCTTTATAACAATCGTATTTCATTTCCCAAGTGGATTTATAACAATAAATAGGAAAAACTTCAAATTTTAAAACAATATAGCAATGGTATTCGTTTCCCAAGTGGATTTATAACAATAAATAGGAAAAATTTCAAATTTTAAAAATGGGCGTGGACCGCCCCTTTTATGACTAAGCAATTTTCTATGTCTCGGGAGCCATAACTCGAATAAAAATTAACGGGTCGTAATAAGATTGGGTACACAATTTTGCCTATAGCAAGAAATATTTCTAGAAAAAAGGGCCGAGATCAGTTAAAAACCACGCCCACTTTTATATAAAAGATTTTTTAAAAGGGTCGTAGACGAAAATAATAAGCTATATCTCAACGAAAAAGAGCTTTGTATCAATAGAATTTTACTTTCTTAATTCAATTATAACATTAAATTGGAAAACACTTAAATATGAAAAATGGGTGTGGCACCGCCCCTTTTTTATCTAAGCAATTTTCAATTTTTCGGGAGCCATAACTCGAAGAAAAATTTACATATCGTAACAAAATTGGGTACACATATTTTCCTTATAGCAGATAATATTTCTAGTAAAAATGGACGGGATCAGTTGAAGACCGCGGGAACTTAGATATAAAACAAGTTTACAAGGTTTAAAAGGGTTGTAGACTAGAATAGTAACCTATAATTTAGCAAAAAATTGTTTTGAATCAATGATATTTCACTTATCAAGTTTTATTGTAAGATGAAATGGGGAGATATTTTTTTTTAACTGGCGGTGCCACGTGTTTATGTAGAAAAGTAATTTATCTGAAATGAAATGTGCAATTGAAGCTCACGCTGATTATATAATGTTCGGTTTACACCCGAACTTAGACACCTAAACTTGTTTTCTTTGCTATTTGGTAAACATAAGAAATCAATAGTTAAATTTTCTTTTCTAATATTTTTCATGTTTTCAAAAAAAATAAAATAAAAATTAAATCAAATGTAATTTAAAGTTGAACGTATCATACATAATTAGATTGTTGTTGTTGTTGTTGTAGCAGTGCTTCGCCCCACCCAACAGCCGCGACCGATCACAAATTGTCATCAATATCCTCTACCGGGAGTCCAAGGAAACTTGCTGTTTCAAAAGGGGTGGACCATAATGAAAGGGGTGTTAGAGGCGTTGGTTCCACGTTACAATTAAATAGATGGTTGGTGTCATGTGGGGACACATTGCAAGCGGGGCATACATTTTGTATGTCGGGGTTGATTCTGGATATGTAAGAGTTTAGCTTGTTACAGTATCCAAAACGAAGTTGGGCCAGAGTGACTCGCATTTCCCTGGGGAGTATGCGTCCCTCTTCCGCAAGTTTTGGGTACTGTTCTTTGAGTACTGGATTCACCGGGCAATTCCTGGCATAAAGGTCCAACGCCTGTTTGTGGAATTCACCAAGGACCTGCTTGTGTTTTTTTGCTTCATACGGCTGAGTTCTCAGGTGCCGTATTTCCTCAAAATGCTTACAGAGATGACTCCTTAAGTCCCTAGGCGGTGTTGGTTCATCAATCAGATGTCTGTTGGGATGCCCAGGTTTCTGGGTATTCAACAGGAACTGTTTGGTTAGCATCTCATTTCTCTCCCTGATGGAGAATATTCTCGCCTAATTATGCAGATGGTATTCTAAGGACATAAGAAGACAGCCCGTGGCGATTCTAAGAGCAGTATTTTGGCAGGCCTGTAGCTTCTTCCAGTGGGTAATTTTTAGGCTTGGCGCCCATATGGGTGACGCGTAGCACGTAAACGGCTGGCCAATTGCTTTGTATGTAGTAATAAGCATTTCTTTATCTTTTCCCCAGGTACTGCCAGCGAGGAATTTGAGGATTTTATTACGGCTCTGGATTTTCTGAACAATTGCGGCAAATGTAGATCCTGATCAAACGTCACACCCAAGATTTTGGGGTGTAGGACAGTCGGTAGCGTAGTGCCATCGGCGTGGATGTTCAAAATGGTCGGCATTTGGGACGTCCATGTTGTAAATAAGGTCGCGGAAGATTTAGTCGGTGATAATGCCAGGTTTTGCGAGGCGAAAAAACTGGAGAGATCAGGGAGGTAGCCGTTTATTATGTTGCAGAGCTCATCGATCTGTGGGCCTGGGCCTGTGGCCATTATTATGCAGTCATTGGCGTATGAAACGATAGTGACTCTTTCTGGTGGTGAAGGTAGCTTAGATATGTAGAAATTAAATACATGTGGGGATAAGACACCACACTGTGGCACCCCTTGTTTAATTCTTCTTTGTTTTGATGTTTCGTTTCTAAATTGCACCGATGCCTGCCGACCACCCAGATAATTTGCGGTCCACCTTTTAAGAGATGGGGGAAGGGTAGACCCTTCCAGGTCTTGCAGTAACGTGCCATGGTTGAACGTATCAACAGCTTTTGATAGGTCTAGCGCTACGAGTACTGTTCTATGGTGGGGGTTTTGATTTAAACCACAATTTATCTGGGTGCTGATGGTATTTAGCGCGGTGGTGGTGCTATTGAGTTTTCTGAAGCCATGCTGATGACAGGCTAGCTTCAAATTTGCTTGGAAGTAGGGGAGCAAAATGGCTTCAAGCGTCTTTGCTACTGGCGATAGGAGAGATATCGGACGATACGATTCTCCTATGTTAGCTGGTTTCCAAGGCTTTAGTAACGGAACCACCTTTGGCCATTTTCCATTTTTCGGGTATGACAAAGGTGGAAAGAGACAGGTTGAAGACATGTGCTAAGTATTTGAAACCCTCTTTCCCTAGGCTTTTAAGCATCGGCATGGCTATGCCGTCTGGGCCCACCTCTTTGGATGGTTTAGCGGGACCAATGGCATCTTCAACCTTTCTGGCGGTGATGGTAATTGGTGACGCGCTGAATTTATGTTCATGTGCGTGTCTGTTGGCCTTCCGTCTATCTTTGTCGACCGTAGAATGCACTGCAGAAAGCGCTCGCACATTTGTTCGAATCAGACAGCACTTTATCGCCGAAGGCGATGGAAACTTTGTCAATGTGCTTAGGCGGATTCGATAGGGACTTTACGGTGGACCAAAGTTTACCCACACCGGCAGAGAGGTTACAACCTCTTAGGTGCTCCTCCCATTTCGCTCGCTTGTGTTCATCCGCAGGTAATCTGATGTGTTGGTTTATATCCCTTATTTGGGGTCACCTGGGTCGAGCTGTCTTATAAGGTCACGTTCTCTCGCTAAATTTGCGGCCTCCACCGGGAAGTGGGGCCGAATTTCGGGAATTCTCCCGGCGGGAATGAAACGTGCCGAGGCAGATTCAATGACCTTGCGGAAAGCACGCTCCCCTTGGCGGGCATCAGTCGGGATAGGGAGGGCAGCAAAGAGGTTGTCTGTAAAAGATTTGTATTCGCCCCACATTCCTTTTTTAAAGTTTATGAAAGTGCATTTTTCTGTAACGATGACGTCGGCGGTACGCTCGAACGAAATAAGTATAGGCAGGTGGTCGGATGCCAATGTTACCATCGGCTGCCAGTTGGCGCAATTTACGAGTTCTGCGCTCACGATTGAGATATCCGGCGAACTGTGACAGCTTCCTACCATACGTGCGAGGGCGTCTCCGTTTATTGTGCAGAACGTCGTTTCTTCTATTTGATCCGCCAACATCTCACCCCTACTGTCCGCCCGCAAGTTTGAATGCCATAGATCGTGATGGGCATTAAAGTCGCCTAAGATAATGCGATTGTTGCCAGTGAGTATGGCGCTGATATTAGGGCGGTATCCACAACAGCAACATAGCGCAATGAAATCCGTCGGGGGGTTGCCGTCGCTGAGACCAGAACATCTAGGAAAGTGGCACTCCCCAAGGCAGGAGATGTATTGGGCGGATGTCGCAAACATATATATTCTGTGCTGGCAAACGGTGCAAACGGGGTTAGGGACTAAGAGTCTGTTTCCATGACCTACACGATTGCTGCCGGAAAAGAGGGGGAGGGGGAGAAGACGGGGGCAGGGGTTGATGCTCAGCATTGCTACCGACTCTGCTACGAAGATAGTAGTTATGAGTGGTAGCAGCTGTTTGAGTTGTTGGCGCCGCGGGGCGCGAGCAGCAGCGGGTACGGGTAGTGGCTTGCTGAGCAGCTGGGCTGTTGGAAGGTAGTGAGGGGGTGCTAAGGCGTAGACTGCGGGACGCCCTTGGACGTGAACAGCAAGGAGCCACAAAAGATTTATAAAAGTTACGTGGACGTCGGGTTTTGGGATCAAGCCCAGAACAACCTGTCCGATGCAACCATCCCTTACACGAGACACACTGAACAGAGTATGACCGTCCTAAAAAGTTTCTTTCCGGCAGATGCAGCAAAACCATTTCTCAGGACCGTGGTCAGGAGACGGAGCCGGATTGTATTCGATACCTTCCCGTAGCAAGAGAATATGGAGCCGTCCCGCTGCAAGGAGCTGCTGGGAGGATGACAATTTGTGGAAGGGACGCAACAAATTAAATGGGGTTACACTGAAATGAGAGTCCTTGGTCTCGAAAAATCCCGAGTCGCTCCGGTACATATAGCCGACTGCTTTGGGCTAGATTGTTCAAGAGTGGCAGCATGTTGAGTTCGAATTTGCAAGCATAAAGGTTATTGTGGAATTTAGTATTAGGGTTAATATACAATCATGTCAAACTTGTATGTTATGACATTTGTTTTATCACCATTCTTTTTGACATTACATTTCTCTTCATATACATTTGCTACTGTCCATTTTGCTACCGCTCGCTATTAAATAATTTGTTCAAGTAGTTTTTCGATATTAATGAGAATAATAAAGTTGTTTTATTATTAAGAATAAAAGTATTCTACCGCGTATTCTTTTAATCGGAAAACACCGCATTTCTATAGCAAAGGAATTGCCTGCCGCTTGGACAACCTGCTTTAACCGCAAAGCCGCAAAGGTAAAACACCACCACCGCAAAAGCAACAATTCGAAGATGTAATATTCCGCAACAAGGGTGCTGGTTGAGGTATAAGGTATTAATGCCTGGAGTTTTAAAGTCAAAAAATACATAATTTCTTCGTGCATCGGTCGGCCTGGGATTTCCAATTCGATTTCCATGTGTGTTCTTGCGTGAAGAATTGCTTCAGTGATAACAATTTTGTACATATCTGTGGTGGGCAATGTAGTACTTGATATAGCTTGTAAGGCTTTAGTTAATCTTGGCTTCATGCTAGAATATAAAAAACCTGCTTAAGCACTCAAGCCGTATACCAATTTGATTAGGTGGGAATAGGTTTAATGACAGAGAGTTGAGCTTCACCACTCAGAACTGTGTAAAGGGAATCATTCCAACAAATGGTGAAAGAACTGCGCTAAATGTGATGAGACGTTCAAAACTAATGACCGAGAACAATTTACAAAAATTTTTAGTATCATATAAGATATCATATTTGTGGAAAATACCGTTTCGATTCATAGTTGGGCTGATTGTTAAAAAATATTAGTTGATCCGCTTCAAAACCATTCAATACTTGTCAAAGTTCTTCGAAAGTACTTACAGGTATTTTACTTGTACTTCAACAGTTCAAGTACAAGTACTTCGATACTTATACTTTTAATAATTTTTCGAAGTACTGAGGTACTGATGCTTATACTTTTACTTGTACTTTTTTACAGCTCTGGCTACAACGCAAGAATACAAAATTTGCATGGTGAGAACAACAAGAATCAGCTTTAACAGCCTCATTCTCTTTGGCGAACGATACGCTCAACGAACGATACCTGCTTGGACGATATCGTGTGCTTATGGTATTCTGAATCTTACGTTGCCGTTTATAGTGTAGCTTTACGTCGTTCGTCAACTACACGATAATCAAGTGTCAAACTTGCAACTCTGTGCACATATGTTTTGTTTTTGCGCACGTCCATAAAATTAACAAAATAAATGAAATAAAAATAAAGTTGCTAGTGAAATAAATAAAGTGATATAAGTATAATAAAAATGTATAAAGCTATTGCTCTATTAGTGTCCCAAGAAGAAGAATTAAAAATCCAAAGGCGGATATTGAGAGACCGCTCGAACGTTCTTCACTTACCGGACGCTGAGTAAAATAACAAATTGCGCGTGTGTTGAGATCGTTTACAAAATAATTTTATTTGTAGATTTGTTCAAAATTTTCGCGTTAACAAAGAAATATTTCAACATATCTTTGACAAAATACAAATATATTTCAAAGCACGCATTTACCACTCCAACTAAAATTATCCACGTTCCTGCGTTTTTTGGAAACACGCAGTTATCAGAAATCAGTTGGAAATGAAAGCATTTCATCTATGGCCCAGCCTACAGTAGCGAAAGTCATTGATGAATGCTTATCCATTTTTGAGAATCATTTCAGCCAAAAGTGGGTAAATTTTGAGAGGAGTGAGGAAGAAGTACGTGCTGTAAAAGAGCACTTTTTTACCAAATTCGGCATACCGGGTGTTGTTGGCTGCGTGGATGGCACTCACGTGCGGATCAAGTCACCTCCTGCAGATATGAAGCACCCATATTACAACCGGAAAGGCTTTTATAGCTTAAATGTGCTGGTTGTAAGTATGTATACTGATAGGCTACGTTCACTATGGTGACAGCTTTTTTTGTTTCCTTCTATAGATATGTGACCACAATATGGTCATAACGTTTGTGGATTCAAGGAATTCAGGGGCAAACCACGACTCATTTATATGGAAGCATAGTGAAGCAGAACGGCATATGAGAACACAATATCAAAATGGAAAAAGGAATTTTTGGTAATTATTGTTTTTAATATCTCTATGATTCAACAAAAAACAAACAAAAATTTTTTGACTGGCCATTCCGGATATCCTCGGCAACCTTATTTAATGACGCCATTTAGGACCCCTTCAGAAGCGGCTCAAACTCGATACAATGAGGTACATTTTAAAGCTCGAAACCTTATCGAACGCTGCTTTGGAGTGATGAAAAACCGATTTCGCTGTATCATAGGGTCGAGGGAACTTCATTATTCGGCTGCAAAAGCAATAAAAATAATAAATGTTTGCTGCGCTATCCACAATATTTGCATTTCGTTTAAGCATGAACTGCCTCTGAGTTTCAACAGCGGCAATCTCTCGGAAGTACATCACGATCTCCTACCCGATGAAGAAGCGTCGAGTGCAGCTTTGAATGTAAGAATGCAAATAGCTGAAAACCTCATTTAAAAGAGATTCCGCGTGTTTTTGTGTGTTTAAAGCAGCAGTCAAACAATTTGGAAGATTATGCCAAGAAAACTAAAACTATTCTACAAAAATTGGCGGACTTGACCAATTCATTGATGGTGCGTGCCTATGCTTATGATGATTTCTTTGAACAAGTGGTAAGTTAAGACCTGCCAAATCGGCAGAAATTCGACATCAGAAATAATAAAAAACTATAACTATTACAGGAATTTGTGATGAAGGATATACCACATTAAGTGAATATACCAAGCTACACAAGCTCCCACTAGATGCTGCAATACTACATGGATACAAGTGGCAGAGTATCTATTATTCAGCAGCCAATTCGTTACAAAATTCAATTAGTGGTACAGGTACGCGACAAATTGCCAATGAACAATATGTTATTTTTGTGTATATGGCCGCTGGAATGTGCCAATTAGGTGCTCACAAGTAAGAACCGATGCGTATTCATTTACATTAACTGGTGATGTGGGCGTTATAGATCCAGCGCTTTTGGGTACAGCATCGGTACAGGTTCAATATTGTACAACAGAACAGTGGTATCGACATGTGTTTTGTTCAAACTGGTATAAGCTAAACTGAACGTGTTGCAGAGAGTCGTTCTGATTCATCCGTACGCAAACTAATTGATTATCGCTCAGCAAAAGTAACTGCAACACGCCCAAAACGGTTGCAAGTGCTTAACGGTTTTTTTTTGCCGTTTCTATAAAATGTCTAATACGAATGTGCTTAAAAGCCATCCAATCTTCAATTTATGGATTTAAATCGCTTCAGCTATGAAGAAGAAATACTTGAGCGCGTTAGGTTAGTTTTATTTTTTCTTAACTCCATATATAATGACTACATTCATAAAAAGTTTAAAGATTGGGGCGTCAAAGGCAATGTGGTGGCAGAACTCAAATATAATATTGATAGCTTGTACCAATTCATAAAATGTATTTCATAAAAACAAGAGCATTTATATCGACGTTGATGATAAAACTTGCAAGATTTAACGTTAAATCTTTTCAGAGGCTTAAATCTCGAATAAAGCCTAGGTGGAAATATGGTCTGAGTATGTGAATGAATAGTTATGATTGATAATGAATTTCCACAAATTTCATTGTTTTATGTTTTATTTGCATAAGCTATTAAATCCATGTTTGTAGTATTACTTATATCTAAATCTTTATATCTATACTTTATATAAAATAAATATGTTGTGAGATCCATGTTTTATAGTACATATTTACTATACAGTTGCGAACATAAAAATACCAGTGCCAATTTTTATCAAATTTCAGCAAGTTTCGCTTCAGTTAAAATATTTTTGCAATTTTTTTTATAAAAATATGGGTCAATATATAATTAGACGAATATAAGTTGGAGATTAAAGCTTTACTCAAAAATCGGGAAAATCCAGCGGAGTCTCATGAAAATTTGCAACTTTTTACCAAGAATTTTTAGAACTTTTCTGAGAATTCAGTTTTGTAGCTCATTCTATTTTAGTATTGGCAATTTTTTTCTAACGGACCTTCGAATTTATTTCCATACAAATTTTAGAAGGGAATTTTTTTTTATAAAAATGAGGAAGCCTTTTTATCGAAATAAGATTAGCACATTATTGTACTAAAATAGAATGAGCTACAAAACTGAATTCTCAGAAAGTTTCTAAAAATTCTTGGTAAAAAGTTGCAAATTTTCATGAGACCGCTAGATTTTCCCGATTTTTGAGTAAAATTTTAAGCTCCAACTTATATTCGTCTAATTATATATAGACCTATATTTTTATAAAAAAATTGCAAAAATATTTTAACTGAAGCGAAACTTGCTGAAATTTGATAAAAAATTGGCACTGGAACCGAAACTTGCTAAAAGTGCCACTACTATTTTTGTGTTCACATCTGTATGTCGAAATTGTTCACGACTTTTATTCATTTACTATCACAAAAAAAAATTGTGGAAAAAACTTTTTATCTATCTTATTAAGGTACTTATGCTTTCATAAAGCTTCGTTTTAACTTTTTAGGTACTTCTGGTTTAATACTTATGTCTGGAAAGGCCGAACCATTGTTTCTAGGTCCCGAATCAGTTCCCCGACGTACGAGTAACAGAAGCATAAATAGAAGCAGCAACAAAAAGAGAATCAACACTAAAAGCGGAAGAAAAAAGAAAATTAGTCGAAGAAATCAATAGTTGATATTTCAAAGAAGTAAAGGTCGAAATTTTCAAATGAAGAGGGACAATAGTTTTAATGAATCGCACCACAGCTGTGAGCTGGAAGCTTTGGAGGTCGTGGAATCGTTGGAAAGATCCAAGTAATACGTATATGGAAAGAAGATTATTTATTTATTACAGCTTAATTAAGCCTAGCTTATATCTATTTACAATGTATTCGAGTTATTACTGATTGTAACGCTCTACGGACAGCAATGGAAAAACAAAAACATATACCACGAATAGCCCGATGGTGGTTGAGAATCCAGGAATTCGACGTTGAAGTTTCAGCGACCAGGTTCCCGCATAGAACATTTGGATGCACTCAGCCGTATGCCATATGAATGCGTCCAAGAGATGGAGACCACTTATCTCAAAATTGCTAAAACGATCATTGACAAACCGGATTGGTTATTCAGCTTCCAATTGCAGGATGATAAACCCAAGAACATCGTCGACGAGATAAGAAGTGGTGCAAACCCAAAACAAACGGAATATGTGTTATATATAACTAATACTGCTTGCTTCAGTCTTCAACGGACACTAGGGAGCTCGGAGCGGGCGTGCAGGCTTACGTTAACCGGGCTTAGTCACTCGGGAGGTCGGGGCTCGTGCTGCGATCCACCCTATTATAAGCAATATTTCGTGCACTACGCGGAAATAAACCGCCTAAAGACAAAGCGTCGAAATCAAGGAAAAAGAAATTACACAGCCTGTTTTCGTTATTTACTCTATTAACTAGCACAGTAGAAACGGACGGACTTCTTACAGCAGAGAAATGGAAAGCCTAAGGTGATGGAGGGTGGGCCGTGTGTAGAAGTCCACGAAAGTGGGGAAAGATTCTGACCGCCATTCACCTGGGAATGGCCAGAGCGATTCTTTTGCATGCGGTTCAAGCAGCTCACTACTGCCGATCGCTTGCGGCCAAGTATCCTCTGGGTAGCCGCTAAACACCCGTTTAGCGGTGAGAAGGCGACAACCTGGCTAGGCCACTCTGACATAATCGGTTTAAGGGCTAGCCGGGGAAGATCTCATCGGCAGCGTCTGTACACCTCTAGGTGCGGCTGCAAGCGGGCGTCTGTCTTGGAGCAAGCGGCTCGCTATATAAACGTGCCAAGTAATATTTTCACCCCCGCTGAGCGGGTTGTGCGCTGGACTTGGGACCCGCCACGTAAAACCATACTCCAATGAAATATAACAACAAGCCTCGGATAAATACACTCTCTATTGATGACGACCATGGCAAACGTTTGAAGGACAATGCATTGAGGGCATGCACCTGGAACGTCCGCTCCCTGAATGGGATTGGTGCAGATGCCCGGCTGGTTGATGTCCTCGTCAAAGCAAAATCTGACATCACCGCCATCCAAGAAATGCGTTGGACGAAGCAAGGAAGAAAAAAGATCAAAAATTGTGACATATATTGGAGTGGCCATGCGAATAAGCGCAGTTTCGGCGTCGGATTCGTGGTGGGAGAGAGACTTTGTCGCCAAGTGCTGGCGTTCACGCCTGTGGACGAGCGTCTCGTCGCTATCCGAACAAAAGCAAATTTTTTTAATATATCATTCATCTGCGCACATGCGCCGACAGAGGTGAAAGACGATGAGGTGAAAGACACTTTTTATGAACAATTAGAACGCACATACGAGCACTGCCCCCGTCATGATATAAAGTCGTACTTGGCGACTTTAACGCCAGGGTGGGCAAAGAAGGTGTTTTTGGCCCTACAGTCGGAAAGTTCAGCCTGCACAATGAAACTTCTCCTAACGGACTGAGGCTGATTGACTTTGCCGGTGCTCGAAACATGGTCATATCAAGCACGAGGTTCATGCATAAAAAGATACATCAAGCTACATGGCTGTCTTCTGATCGAAATACTCGCAATCAGATCGATCACGTTGTGATAGACGGACGGCATGCCTCCAGTGTTTTAGATGTGCGCACGATCCGAGGACCTAACATCGATTCGGACCATTATCTCGTTGCAGCCAAAATACGCACCCGCCTCAACGTGGCTAAAAACAAGGAACAAAAAACACAGGAAAGCTAGACGTAGAAAAGCTTCAATCACAACAGACTGCCAATGATTTCGCAACTCGACTCTCACACCTGCTCTCTGAGGGCATAACTCATCCTGAAGGAATACAGGAGCAGTGGGAGCATATCTCCAAAGCACTTCGTACCGATGCCGAGGAAAAAATTGGTTACCGGCGGCCACGAAAAAACAACTGGTATGATGAAGAATGCCGCGTTGCAACCGAAAGAAAAGACGCTGCCTACAGGGCTACGTTAAAAGCGAGCGCGACAAGAGGAGTGTGTGAACGCTATCGTGAGTTGAAAAGGGAAGCGAGACGCCTTTTCAGGAAGAAAAAAGCAGAAGCAGAAAGGCGTGAGTGCGAGGGGCTTGAGCTGCTAGCCACCAGGAATAACGCCCGAAAATTCTACCAAAAAATACGGCGACAGACGGAAGGTTTTAAGACCGCGGCAAACTCCTGTAGGAATGAAAACGGCGACCTTGTAACTGATGTCCAGAGAGTGCTTAGATTATGGAGGGAACACTTCTCTGCTCTCCTAAATGGAGGCAGCAATTCACCGCGCAGAGATGAAGAACCCGATCCCGCAATCGATGATGATGGAATATATGTCCCCCCGCCCGATTATGACGAAGTTAGAATAGCAATAACCAGATTGAAAAACAACAAGGCCGTGGGCGCTGATGGATTGCCTGCGGAGCTATTCAAGTTCGGCGGCGAGGAGTTGGTAAGGCGCATGCAGCAGCTTCTTAGCAAAATATGGGCGGACAAAGCATGCCCGGCGGTTGGAATCTAAGTGTTCTTTGCCCAGTCCACAAGAAGGGGGATACTGCAAAATGCACGAACTATCGTGGAATCAGCCTTCTTAATATCGCATATAAGGCCCTTTAAATTGTAATGTGCGAAAGATTGAAGCCCACCGTGAACCGGCTGATTGGACCTTATCAGTGCGGCTTCAGGCCTGGTAAATCTACCATCGACCAGATTTTCACAATGCGCCAAATCTTGGAAAAAACCCGTGAAAAGAGAATCGACACACATCACCTCTTCGTCGACTTTAAAGCCGCCTTCGACAGCACGAAAAGGAGTTGCCTATATGCCGCTATGTCTGAATTTGGTTTCCCCGCAAAACTTATACGGCTGTGCAAAATCACGTTGAGCAACACCATCAGCTCAGTCAGAATTGGGAAGGACCTCTCCGAGCCGTTCAAAACTAAACGAGGTTTCAGACAGGGTGACCCCCTATCGTGCGATTTCTTTAATTTGATGCTGGAGAAAATTATACTAGCTGCAGAACTTAACCGCACTGGAACAATATACTATAAAAGCGTGCAATTACTGGCATATGCTGATGACATTGATATCATCGGCCTAAACACCCGCGCTGTTAGTTCTGCTTACTCCAAGCTGGAAAAAGAAGCGGTAAAGATGGGTTTGATGGTGAATGAGGACAAAACGAAGTACCTGCTGTCATCGAGCAAAGAGTCAGCGCATATGCGCCTTGGCAACCACGCTACTGTTGGCAGCCATAATTTCGAAATAGTAAAGACTTCGTTTATTTGGGAACCAGCATCAACACTAGCAACAACATCAGCACTGAAATCCAGCGAAGAATCAATCTTGCCAATAAATGCTACTTTGGACTAGGTAGGCAATTGAAAAGTAAAGTCCTCTCTCGGCGAACGAAAATCATACTCTACAAGTCACTTATCGTACCCGTCCTGCTATATGGGGCAGAAGCATGGACCATGACAACAGCAGATGAAGCGGCTTTGGGAGTGTTCGAGAGAAAAGTTCTTCGAAAGATTTATGGACCTCTACGCGTTGGCGATGGCGAGTACCGAAGAAGATTTAATGATGAGCTGTACGAGCTATACGCAGACATCAACATAGTCCAGCGAATTAAAACGCAGCGGCTGCGCTGGCTAGGCCATGTTATGCGAATGAAAGATGATGCTCCGGCCAAGAAAGTGTTTCTATCGGAACCCGCCTATGGAAGCAGAGGTAGAGGGCGGCCCCCACTCCGTTGGAAGGACCAGGTGGAAAACGATTTAAACTCCCTTGGTGTGACCAATTGGCGCCGGTTGGCGGAGCGAAGGAGCGACTGGCGCGCCTTGTTGGACGGCCATAACCGTTTAGACGGTTAAGCGCCAATTAAGTAAGTAAGTAAGTAGGTGAAGACGTAACACACAACAAAAAAAACAAGTAGAAGGTTAAGTCGGGTGTAACCGAACATTACATACTCAGTTGAGAGCTATGGTGACAACATAAGGGAAAAATAACCATGTAGGAAAATGAACCGAGGGAAACCCTTGAATGTGTTTTGTATGACATGTGTATCAATGAAAGGCATTAAAGAGTATTTTATGAGGAGTGGCCATAGTTCTATAGGTGGACGCCATTTAGGGATATAGCCATAAAGTGGATCAGGGTTGACTCTAGAATGCGCTTGTACGATATGGGTATCAAATGAAAGTGTTAATGAGTATTTTAAAAGGGACGTAATCCTTAGTTCCATAGGTGACGCCAGTTTCGAGATATCGCCATAAAGTTGCACAGGGTGACCCTAGAATTTGTTTGTACAATATGGGTATCAAAGAAAGGTGTTAATGGGTAGTTTAAAAGGAGGTGATGCTTAGTTCCACAGGTGGACGCCGTTTCGAGATATCGCCATAAAGGTGGACCAGGTGTGACCCTAGATTTTTTTTGTACGATATGGGTATCAATTAAAGGTATTATGAGGGTTTAAAAGGGAGTGGTGGTAGTTTGTATAGGTGCTCGCTTTTCGATATATCGCCATAAAGTGGACCAGGGGTGATTCTAGAATGCGTTTGTACGATATGGGTATCAAATGAAGGTGTTAATGAGTATTTTAAAAGGGAGTAATCCTTAGTTCCATAGGTGGACGCCGTTTCGAGATATCGCCATAAAAGTGGACCAGTGACCTTAGAATTTGTTTGTACAATATGGGTATCAAAAGAAAGGTGTTAATGAGTATTTAAAGGAGTAATCCTAGTTCCATAGTGGACGCCGTTCGAGATATCGCCACAAAGGTGGACAGGGGTGAACCTAGAATTTGTTTGTACAATATGGGCATCAAACGAATGTGTTAATGAGTATTTTAAAAGGGAGTGGCCTTAGTTCTATAGGTGGACGCCGTTTCGAATATCGCCTTAAAGGTGGACCAGGGGTGACTCTAGAATGTGTTTTGTACGATATGGACATCAAATTAAAGGTATAATGAGGGTTTTAAAAGGGAGTGGTTGTTGTTGTATAGGTGTTGTCGCCTTTCGAGATATCGCCATAAGTGGACCAGGGGAGACTCTAGAATGCGTTTTGTACGATATGGGTATCAAATGAAGGCGTTAATGTGTATTTTAAGAGCGTAGTAATCCTTAGTTCCATAGGTGGACGCCGTTTTCGAGATATCGCCATAAGGTGTACCAGGGTGCCCCTAGAATTTGTTTGTACGAATATGGGTATCAAAAGGAAGGTGTTAATGAGTATTTTAAAAGGGAGTAAGCCTCTAGTTCGCAAAGGTGGACTCGCGCGTTTCGAGATAGTCGCCATAAGGTGGAGGAGTGACCACTAGAGCATACTTCGTTGTGTACCATATGGGTATCAGCAAAGAGAGTTAATGAGAATTTTAAAAGGAGTAACTCCTTAGTCCATAGGTGACGCTGTTTATCGAGATACACGCCGATAACCGTGTGAGACAAGGGTGACTCTACGAATTCGTTGTGCAATGGGGTATCACAAACGAAGGTGTTTCATGAGTATTTTACCAGGGACAGGGCGGGGCCTTGATGAGTTCTACGGTGGAGGACTTTTTCGAGTATCGTCGCAATAAAGATGACCAAGGGTGTACTCTAGCTTGTTTGTACGATAGGGTATCAACTGCTGACAGGTGTTAATGAGTATTTTTAGTAAACTGAGAGTGGGGCTTCGTTCTATACGGGTGTTGCGCTCCCTTTGATCGAGATATCGCCATCAAGGTGACCAGGGGTGACGTTTAGAATATGTTTGTACGATATGGGTAGTCAATGAAACAGGTGGTTTATAGAATGAGTATTTTAAAAGGGCGTGGGACTTAGTTCTATAGGTGGACGCCTTGTTCGAGATCTCGCCATAAAGTGGACCAGACTCTTCAGAACTCGTGTATGTACGATATGGGTATCAACATTAAATGTTTCGACCACAAATGTGGACCAGGTGACCGCAGAACATCATCTGTTGATACCAGCTAATTTATTTATCATATGTATAGAACCCTGCCAGAGCATTTTGAGGGTTTTTTATTTCGGCGCCTGCAGAACTTGGTTTCATTTCTTGCCTACTATAACTGCGGGTAGGTGTCACAACCATTTTATAACAGTTTTTTCTAGAGTTATATTTTCGCTAGACAGTAAACCAACCCAATTACCCCTACACATGTTTCATGCCCTTTTTTCTCGTATGTTTAGCTATCAGATATTCTGGCATTTTATCTCTCATTTTTCGTGTAATTTTCCGAGTATCGAAAAGTGGGCAGTGGTCATTGTGCGCGAATTTCGTTCATTATTTTCAGACCAAGATAAGTGCAGTTCAAAGTCAGTACCATGCAACTAAGTTCATTAAAGATATGTCGATTTTTGCTCAAGTTATCGTAGGTTGACCGGCCATTCGCTGCGGAAGTGACGAGACGAACGACTGTGTATAAAAACTGGCGTAGGCATCAAACCGAGTTTGGCCCGTTTTGACAGAACAACAGTTAACATCATGAAATCTATGCCCCTACCAAATTTCAAAAAGGATTCGTTATTTTCGTTCGTACTTATGGCGTTAAAGTATCCTAGACAATTAAATGAAAAGTGGGAGCCAGACGTGCATTTTGAAAATTTTCTTGTTATTTTTGTATTTTGTTGCGCCATAGTCATTACTGGAGTTGCATGTTGATGTGTCTTTGAAGTGGGCGTGGTCCTATCTTCCGATTTTGTGCAAATTTGTATTAGGCGTACCTATAGTAATAGGAGTAACGTCCCTGCCAAATTCGTCATGATATCTTCACGACTGACAAATTACACGCTTGCAAATAGTTTTAAATATTACCTTCATTTAAAGAGTGGCGGTGCACTATTCAGGCCATATGTCCAAAGAATTTTGACTAATTTTCTATTCCGTGCGTCATAAATTCAACATCGCATCTACCAAGTTTCGTCGCTTTATTAATCTAGTCCTTTGGTAGAATGACCTTATCTCGCACATTTGTTCGGGTTTCGACATTTTCGAGAAATCGCAAAAGTGGGCGTGGTTTTATAGTCCGATATCGTTCGTTTTAAATAGCGATCTGAGATGTAGTGCTCAGAAACCTACATTACCAAATTTCATCAAGTCACCGCAAATTTACTCAAGATTATCGTGTTAACGACTGACGTGACGACATGGCTCAATCAAATTTTTTTGTCGATCCTGATTATTGTATAGGAAGT